>JBBPUO010000031.1:87564-105097 GCA_038094755.1 Caloboletus firmus | reverse complement strand
TATGGAAAAAAATCCATCATTTCGCATCCTTTCCTCAGACAGGAGGTCAGTCTCCTTTTCCATTCCTTGTGCCATCCTTGTCTGCAATGTACCCTGTTTCTTCTTACTGTTGGGAGTGGAATGCATCTCCAGTGTGAAAATGCGTTCCACGCCGGGGAGCACGCCTCATGCACCGGGCTCCAAGGCTGACCAGGTTGGTTCAAGGTCGGCCTGAACCTTGCTCGTATTCCGCGGAGTTCGGGCTATCCAGTGAGGTAATGTTTATAAGGCCTATAACTCTTCTTCGAATCGTGAGGTGTTGGGGCAGACTTGATCTAGACTCCTTTCACGTTTTTTGGACGCGCCAACCGCGTCCTTGCTTCCTCCTTTCATTGCTCGTGCTGACGCAAATTTAACGTATCAGTCTCCCTCAAGCAAATGGTCCTCTTTGGACAGCATCCCAGTCAAGGCACGCTTTTAAAGGCTAGTCAATTCTTAGCTGGTGAGTTATTAACCAGTCATTCCGGCCGATCTTGACCTACATTGCCACGTCACCGCTTTTCCAGATGAACTTCCTGTCCGTCTCGCTCACCGTGTCAAAGAGTTAGATGAACTCCCGCACAATTTGAGTGAGATGTCGTCCATACGAAAGGTAAAAAACTGGTATGCGCAGAGTTTCGAGGTGGGTTGTCAACATTACTCGCCCGTACTTTCTGCAATAGATGCGAAATTCTCCGACTCTCATCTAATCATTTCGTGGATGAGCCCGCTAACTAAAAGAGGCGACCCGCCTTGCAGGAATTAATCAATTTTCCGCACCTCTCCCTGTCACCTGCTGCACGTCAAGCTTTGTTTTCCCGTTCAGACAAGAAAGATAAAGACATCCACCTCATTGGGAGTAAGTCCAATCCGTCCCTCGTCACGTCTTACCTCGATGGGCACGGGGTCGCGAGTGGTACGGCGCATGATGAGGGAATCTATGTGGGCAGGACGGGGCCATATGGAGACGGCAATGGCAATGGGGCAGCTGGACTCCGAAATGGGACCGTGAAGCTACGTGTTCCTGCCGAACGAAGGTCTTCATGTTTTCTGTATAACATTCTTGTTCATCATACCCATCACGCCTGCAGCTACTACGCACAAACCCCATCTCATGTTTATCCACCCGAGGTCCACGATTATAATGCCAGATTCACCAAGCTTCTGGAAGCTATCAAACGCAGGCATGACCCGACGGTCACCACTGTCGCGCAGGGGGTCTTGGAGTGGCAGAGGGCGAAGGGAATTAAACCTGGTATGGGACTAGGACTGTCTGCGCATGGGCACGGCGGAGGTGATGTGCAGGCATGGTTGGATAGGTTTTACATGTCGCGAATTGGGATACGGTTCTTGATTGGACAACGTGAGTGGCTCTTCCTCCGTGTCTTGGGAAAGCTGTTGATTTGCATCAAGATGTGGCATTGAACACCCAACAACCACACAAGGATTATGTAGGCATTATCTGTACACAAGCCGTGCGTTCTTACCCTCCCTGTTCTCTCGTTTCTCGTCTCACCCTGTCCCTTCTCCCCTATGCACGCCATAATGTAATAGAACGTGCACGATATCCTGCAAGAAGCCATCGAAAATGCTCGATTCGTCTGTGAAGAACACTATGCCATGTTCCGCGGACCGCCTGTTCAGCTTATCTGTCCTGCTGATTTGACATTCCCATATGTCCCGGGACATCTATCGCATATTATTTTCGAGTTGCTGAAGAATTCGTTGAGAGCTGTGGTAGAGAGATTTGGCGCTGACTACGAGGATCGTATTGCCAAGGAGTCTCCCACCGGAAAGAGCGGTAGTGGTGGATATCCTCCTATCAAAGTCATTGTAGTCGAAGGGCGTGAAGATATTACGATCAAGATATCAGATGAGGGGGGCGGCATTCCGAGGAGTGGTATTCCCCTCATTTGGACGTATATGTATACCACCATGGCAGGCCAGAGTATCGACCAAGATTTCCACGCGAGCGACTTTCAAGCGCCGATGGCAGGTTTTGGGTACGGTTTACCGCTCTCTCGATTGGTTCGTCATCTCTCCATCTCTGTCCTCGGGCTCCTAGTTTCGCTTACCTTTTTGCTTGTTCCCGGGCATGTGTAGTATGCGAGATACTTTGGCGGCGATCTGCGTCTTATCTCCATGGACGGGTTCGGGACGGATGTATACATCCATTTGAACAAGCTCTCGAGCAGTCGAGAGCCGTTGCACTGAGGGTTGTATTTGGCGTCCAAGTGCGAGGCGCCCACATTAGGATTGAACTAGGTGCGCATCATGGGGAGACCCAGCCAGTACCAAGCGCCATTTCCATCACGCATACGTTGGGGCACTATCTGCAAGGATATAGCATTTGGCATATTTCATCCTGTTCTATCGTTGGTTTTTGTTTGGGGTTCTCGGATATTCATTGTACGAGAAGCCGGTAAACCTTTATTACTTATGATATTTAACAAGCTGGCATAAAAAACTACATCAATGAAGTGCCATCTGCTACCAACTGTGTTACGCACGAGTGTTGTGGTCGTACTGATAGGTTCTGGCTTCGCAATGTGTTCTGACTGACCAATAGGTCTGTCTTTCATTTGCCTTGCTTATTGGCTATTTCCTTGCAAGTGTACTCAAGGAGATCCCTAGTGAGCGTTTCTCGCTGGCACATCATTGCTCCCTCGTACATGACCGATGAGTCAGAGTGCATTTTATCTTGGAGAGGGCTCAAGTGCAGCTCTCTGGCACTACGCATTATGGGAAAGTCTACTCCCACTGCTTGGTTAGGTTCACTACTCAATACCGACCCCATCGTCCTGCTTCAAGTTCCCCTCAACTGGTTGCTCAGAAGATAGGAGTTATTATCATTTGGTAGGGGCTAATGCTGGCTTCGAGAAGCTTGCGGCACGTGGAGTGTGCAAAATGATCAACATCATATGGAGAGTCTCGAGACGACTGGACTCGGAAATTCTATTGAGAAAGCCAGCAGTCTACGAAATTTAGCCATTCGCGTTTGAGCGGATCGCCCCGAGCGCCAATCGGAGGCTGGTCTTCCGTCCGGGACTGGGATGCCCACCAAATCTTTTTTTTTCTTTATTGGTTAGAGCGATGTAAGCTCACAAGAATGATACTGCACGTAAGACTGAGGACGATCATAATTCAAACTCCGAAACTGCTTTCGGACATGGCACCACTATGCGAATATGCAAACAGCTATATATAATTCACGTTACCCCCCTGTCTGCTCCTAATTATGTCGTTTCGAAAAGAGGAATATCCCTATCCAACCTTTTTTTTCCTGAAACTTTGCGTTTATTTGACGGTGAATTTAAACAGAAACCCGTCAACTTGCCACTTTCAGCAGACATCTATCACCGATATGATCGTCCTACTCCGCAGTAGTCGGGGGCAGATGAATTTCAGGTATAGTCTGATCATTCATGACCTATATTGTCAGACCCTGACGGTTTTGCTTTATTTTTTCCCCCTAAAAGTCCCAAAACTTTATATGCCCGCTTGCTGCGTTATTGTTGATTAAAATACGACGTGTGCCGTCACTGATCGAAAAGTACTACATACGGTGCGTCCAGTTGTAAAACATGTATGAAGAGGTCAGGATTCCACTTCCCTTGACAACTGCCAGACGATCAGAGTTACCCAGTATACAGTACCAATCTCATAAGAGATGACGCACAATGCATGTCATTCTGAGAACTCAACCGGACACCTGCGGGCCTCTTTAACCCACCGAAGTTCCTGCCATAATAATGCACATGTCTCATAATGGCATTGGCTTTTTGGCGGCCCGAACCATATGCATCATGACCAATTGTATTGTACTACCATCCTTGTTTTGATTTGCTTACAGCTCTTGCTCATCAAAACCAACAAAAGTACGTTCACGACGTCACCGTATAATCCGAAGATCTTGATATGGATATTTGAACCCCACCCTTCGCGTTTGAACTATATCAATCGGCGGTGGATGACTGATACACACACAGTGAAAAAAAAGGCCGTTTTTCCATCTCGGTCACGTCGAATCGTGAAACTTGCGCGCGACGACATGCCCTTCTACCATTCCGAGGTGTAAGAGATTTTTATGGATTGCAGTCAGTGACACCCCGCAACCTGTCGGTAGTATTGCACCACCTGCATGCTCAGAGGGCTTTTATTTTATTTTATTATTGTTATTATTTGGGCTTGCATCCAAAATTCGGCATCATGTACGTGTCCATTCTAACAGAAAATTAGTCAAACCTACGAGCACGCACTGAGACACACCATGACAAACGACAGATCACAGCCATTTGTTTAATAATGAGACATTTCCCCCTTTTTCACAAAAAGCCCCCACTTTTACCTGTCCCAAAGCGATCTCCAAGGCCCTTGGCATCCTGCAGCAGCTTCTGCCGTTGTTTGTCATCCATAAGATGTCCACCAAGCGACATGTCCCGTGAATGATCCCAGATGGCGGGGGGAGGCTCGTCCGCGTCCTTCTTCTTTTGAGCCTCACGTTCCATGTGTGCATTAACAAGAGCAGGTCCTCGCGCATTGCGCTGTTTGCACCAGGGCGCATGAGTTGAAAAGGCAGCATGAAACGAAAATAGACGGATGATCGTAAACACACCGTGTGCTCGTCCACGCCCTTGCGTATTTCCGCATCTCTTCGCCGTCGTTTCTTCGCCTCCTCCGCATCTTCCACCGGCTCCGCATTGACCGCTCTTCGTTTCCGACCCGAAACCTCGTCTGCCAGCCGTTGCTGTCGTTCAGCAGGTGTCTCTGTCCAAAGCGACGTGTCCGATTCTCTCGCAGGTGCCATACCGCGCCCGAACTGTCGCGGCTTCAATTTTGTCGGATCGAGCGCTACGTCGCCGTCGTTTCGCATTAGCATTTTCTTTTTTTTTTTTGCGATTTTTCACAAAGAAAAACAAAAGTAACGCACAACTGAGGAGATCCCCTGCTTTCGGTGGGACAAGCATCCATTCTTCCCGGACGAGCTTCTTGGGCTGTTTCGCCTCCTCAACGTTCTTCCGCCGACGTGCCTCCCTTTCCAAGAACTCCTCTACGCCAGATATGTCGCGCCTCGTCGTCGTTGCGAGGGCGTCTGCAGGGAGCGGTTGTGGGCCGACGTCAGCGTCCGAATCTGAATCCGAGTCCGAGTTTGAGTTTGGATCGAAATCGGGTTCGGGTCGCGCAGTCGGGAACGCGGGACCGATCACTCTTCGAGGTGGGGGTGGTGAGGACGGCGGACGACGTCGTGTCGAAGACCCTGGGGTAGGCTCAGATGATGGTCCGGCAGCTTTACGAGCAGCTGCGAGTTCGGGTGGGAGCGCGGGTGTATAGTCATCCTCGTCCTCCGATTCTGCAGCGTCGTTATCTACAGTAGCAGAGACGGTGGGGAGAAGATGCTCCGGAATTTGTGGACCTATTGAGGACATGCTTGTCGTGAATATGTGCTTTAGGTAGGGTAGTGAGCAACACTCCAAGGCCAGGTTAGAGTGGCGACGAAAACATGGACTAGCAGTGTTCTTACCTACTAGCTAGGGACTGTTCGAAGCTCGAGATGAGAGTGTGTAGCTGTACAACACGAGTCAATATTTGCGCTCACCTAACTCCACCTGCCGCAACAAATGTGATGACTGTTCTGCGCACGGCACCACTTTGCATAGTAGTAGTAGGGAGAAACACATTAGCTGAGATCACCTTGCTCACCAGTGAACCTAGTTAACAATCTATCTGCCTCAAAGTAATCTGATAATGCAACGGGATAACTCAAGTTAACGTCCGTAAAGTAGGAATACCGTAATAGTACGATCAGTCCTTGTATTCCGACCACCGTCCCAAACCAAGTCCATACTTTGGCCCTCACGCTCAATATCTCTCCGAGGTGGGTGGGTAGCCTCGTGGCGCGCCAGCATATCCCGGTTGCTGGCCATAACCGCCTTGTGGATAGCCGCCTTTTCCACCGTAAAACTGGTTTCCACTGACCCCACCAACCAAACTCGCCGCCGTGCCACCGCCGCCATGGTAATTGCTCGTTGTGTCCTCATCATAATCACCAGCGGAAGCCGTCAAAAGCGGATCTTTGACTTCCCAAACGGCAGCCTTGGATCCGACCGAGAATTCGAGGTCTTCGCGCTATATAGGCAAAGTTGGTCAGTGTTTCCGTGATTCGGACGATGATGGGCGAAATCGGCATACAGTAATGCTGTCCCAGTATTTGTAAACCATCATCACGCTAAGAAGCACGCACAGCGTGAAGAAGAATAAACCATCGAGATAGTGTTTGATAGCGTTACATATCGTCGCGCTGAAAGCAAAGAGAAGGACCTGCGCAATGGTGTAGAAGGCGATGCCGAAGATAATGTCACCAAGCGGCCATCGGTCATCCAGGGTTCGGAAGACGAGAATGAGCTGAGATAGTGTGTAGATTGCAACACACAGGATGGGCCATATCAGATAAACCACAAATAGCCCTGTAGGTTTCGTGGGAGAGAAAGAGGCGAACGATTTGAACGTGGCAATAGCGACGAAAAATGAAACACCAAAGACACCAAGGCATGATAATCGGAGAAGCTGCGGCTGGGTGTGAGAAGCAAAATTACTGCATTCTCGTGAGGGCTTACCCATAATGAGAGTGGAGTTCCATCCTCCGCAAATTGAAAACCAACGAACCCATTGACCAGAAGGCAGCAATATGCCGCAGCGACTAACCCTGTATAGACTGCGGCAAACCACTAGCACGATTGGTTAAATTTACTTCTTCAACTGGAGGTGTGTTTGACTTACAGGATAGCTGGCGTTCGCCGTTGGTATGACGGCGGAGTCAAGGAACATAGCAAGAAGCTCTATGAGCATGTACATCCAGAAGAACATGACGATCTCCTTTCGACCCACTGCGGTATACTTGGAACGAATGTGGTAGATCATGATTGCGGTCATGATTATGGCAACGATGTGCACAAAACATGTTGCTGGCGACAGCGACAACTTCAGGCGTTCATCCAGGGGTTGGGAAACACGTTGAACTCACAAGGCTGGAAAATCACAGTTGATCCAACCTGCACGTTGCGGGAGTAGCAGGTTGGTTCTATGCCTTGTCCGGATGTGCCTAGAAGCGGGCAAACGACGAGGGCAGCGGTGCTACACACGCCATCGAAGGAACCAAACGAAATTCCCATGGCTCAAATGAGCAGAACAAGTCCAGGGTGACCGTGATATCGAATCGTATTCAACCGATATCGTAGTTGCTTTTGAATGATGTAACCGTGAGCTGTGAATTTGGCGGAGGTTGTGCAGAGGTGAAAACAGAACGAGCGAGATAGAACGAAAGTCAGAAACAAGAATTGATGTATTGACGGTAAGATGGCAACCTGGAGCGCCTTCGAGTTTCCTTGCAAAGAAGCCTGGCCTTGACGCCGCTGTTGGTGATGGGGGATGCCTGCCCAAGTGTGAGATCTAGTTGAGCGTGGCGGACAACAACTGGCAATGCTCTAGTCCAGCACATGCTCCCACGCCACAGACATGATGGACAACGCACTCAACGCCGTGTATGTATGTATTCGTCCTCCGTCCACCGCTGGAACGAGTTTCACAGACAGGTCTATTTGCATTGGCCCCTGGTTTGAGACACCACTCGTGCATGGTTCCCGTTGCTTCTTGAATCACCACCGTATCAGTATGCACGTCTTCATCATCCCACTCTAACTGCGCCTGGGCGTGCCTCGCCTATCCATCTACACCCATCTGCGTCTGTTCCGCACATGTATAATACGGTGAGCGTTTCTGGTAAGTGAACGGTGTTCAATAATTCTCCGAGTGGACCAGTGCGTGTGCTATCTTATTCTCGCGCTCATCTACGGGTCGCAAGTGCAAGATTCCATCGACTTTACAATGAAGGGCCCAATCGCTACTTGACACCTCGCATCCCGAACAGTGCTATCGCTCAAGTTCTCCTCTTCGTCCACGCCACACGACCCTGAACGATCTAACCATATACCCTGGATTCAAATCCGTGTTTGTGGCAACAAGTGCAAGGAAGTGCGGTGGTGCCACTTATTCACCGGCAATGAGGTCCTAGAATTTCTCAGAAATTGTTATTTTCATGGTCTCGGGCAAGTTTGAAATGGTCTCCGCGGACCCCTTGCAGGACTGCGTGGGTTTGGGGCTGTTTTGGGCTGCTCCCAATGGGAGCCATCAGCATCCGCCATCGACGGGCTTCCACAGTTGAGTATAATTGGACACAGATGATACGTATGAAACATCTGTCGATTGAGATTTATCAAATGTTATGTTGGCAAGTTTCGCATTCGTTCCTTCTGGTACTAGCCGTAAAGGTCACTCTTCGCATCTCTGGATTGATGTGCGCTGCAGCGCCGCCTTGTATCTATCAGACTCTATCAAACAGTGACTCCGAATATTGGCCCGAATCATTACCGCATCTTTGCCACATATGTGACCGGAACTTTGTGTGCTGTAACCTGCCTCAGAGCCTCAATGCTGTATTAGGATGTTCTGGACTCAGGGCAAAGGTGCCGTGGTAGTACTCTGGAGGTCTTTGTGCCATCTAAGCAGGCTCAAATGAAGTTTTGTAGGGATGCCTCGCTCGCTTGCCTTCCGTCACGCCGTCCGTGCCGTGCCCCGCGATACGGACGGATCCTAAAGTGAATGGCCGTAGATTAGCGTGCGAAGCAAGTGGTATTGATACCACTCGCGTCCACCCTCATTTGCGGCCAAGCAGTCTTAGTACGTTTCTGTGCCGCATCCACGACCGACTACAGGCTCATTTCTCCAATGAGCCGTGAAGGGACCTAATTGGAACGGTTTTCCGGGGAAGTCCCTGGATAGTTCTTGGGAGGGAGGCTGCGCAACGGTTCGTCCGGGTTGCCGCACTTGTTATCCTCTTTGGCACGCACACTTGACGTGGAATTGCAGCCTGGCGCCGCGGTAGCCTGACTGAAGGCTGGGATATTACCTCCTATGATACTTTCGGACTGTTGACTTGGCGATTGACGGGACCCACGGATACCCATTTGTAAACCAAACTTGTGGAAGGCCAAGCTATACTTGCATCGTTGAGCTATATTCTGATCCGAAAAAAGAGCCACGCGAAACTCTGAACATGGCCGCTGAGCCCTTCAAATCTCACTGAGGTGCGATTCGTGCGGGCGAATTTCTATTTTTCACCACAGGAAGCGGGATTCTTCCGAACAATCCAAAAACCGTCTGCATGACGAGATGCATACAAATGGGGATTCGGCGCACTCAAGAGGCAGAGAGTAACCCCAGTTCGCCGAATCGATTCACAAACGCTCAATTAGATATCGTCATCAAAAATACCCAACGTGTATAACGTCCGTCCTTTCGATGTACTGCTCTCTTTGATCCATGCGAAGCGTTCCTGTACACATAGCGCAGATGGGGTGACGTTGTCTGTCCCCTTCAACCAGAACGGGGTGTTACACACGCATATCTCATGGCGGATGAATCGATGACCGGCGAGTTGCCACCGCACCTACCTGCCACATTGATGTGACTGAATAGCCAACGCTTTCCTTTGACTATCAAAGTCAGACTTGGCGACTACTTAGAAGGTGGCGTGCTCACTGCTCAGGGTAGGCAATAGCTGATCTAGCGCTTCTAACCCACCCCTAGATACCCCTGGCGAATACTTCCGGCCGGACCGCCGTTACTGCCACCGATTCGGTCAGCAGACTATCACGGAAAGGAATCGTTAACTTCTATATATGGTGATGTCGCCGTTATATGTGTGAACCTGATGAAGGGTTTGCCCTTGGTTATCTATAGAGTTTGTATGCATTCAATTTGTGGCTGCATGCCAGGTACGCGCTGATGCGGCCTTTCCTGTATTTTCCTATCGATATGATAACCAAGTCTGCCTCTTGAACGTGAGAGTGGCAAGTGCCAGCTGCTTCAGTGACCTTGGTGTCCGATGCGGTCGACCATGCCGCTGCGAGCTCGTACTATACTTGCAACCGTGCGTGTAATATTACTTGTTCGTTTTGGTGTCGGCAATTGAATACGTTTCACTGTGTCCCCCTGCCTGTCAGTAGCTGGACCTGGGGTCAACCCCTTGGAGGAACAGCGAATTATTGGCTCATTCAGGTGCAGGCGCAGACGCATCCTTACCGGGGTAGTACTTACTTGGTGTGCTCGCATATTGTAGTGCCACGTGATCCCGGCAAGGTTAACAGAAAGGGTTGGAACGTGAAACAGGTATGGAGACGCCTGACGACCTACGACATTCAAAAACACCGATAGGCTGAGCTACTGAACTTGATGACCACCGCACTGATGCGGTGTTCGGTTCCTTTTTTTTTTTTTTTTTGCGGGCGCTGAGTGGAACATACTATGAATCATGCATCACTGGGTTTAAGTGGAGTGTCAAGAGGCACACGTCGTGACCATGCATCCTTTGATGGAAAGATCAATACAAAGGTCGGTTATTTAGATTTGCGAGTCTCGAAGGAGAAAATTTAATCTCAGAGACCTGGGGTGCTTGCCAGTCATATGCATTGCCCGTGACGGCTATTAATATTGTGATACATGGCGGCGACAACGGTTACAGTCACAGCCGCGAGCGAATTCGACAGCAAATTTACTTACGGGAAGGGCATGCTAAGCTAATGCAGGGCACTTGGGTTACCAACAAATATGCGTGCGAGAAACCGCGGGCGGGTATTGTCCGAACCTGAAGCCTCAGTTATTATTTGAACTGTTCGCTAACCGGATCTTGACAAGTCAGGTGTGCATGGCACGTTTTGGAAAGCTGAAGTGACGACTCGAACGGATCAGCTTCTTCACTCGTGGGGATCTGAAAAAGCCTTGTGTTGAGACGATATCGATCTGTGGGTAGTACGTCATGTCTCCCCACACATGGCGACTCGGTAGTTCAAAGGGGACGAGGGTGCCCTATGGATGGGGTTTCGAGATACATGTGGGTCCGATTGAATGACTGACAGAGAATTTCACGCGGCGGAACTGAGGAAATGGGGAATTGAACGGGATGGGATTGATAGGAATCATGCGCTCGAGACGGGCCTTTGACGGGATATGACGAGTGCAGCTTAGCACGGGTGGATGTGTCATAATAATGAGACAGTGTCCTGTGTGGCGTGACTGGCGTGCGGACCATGCGAATGGGAGATCAGAGCGAGAATGAATTAGCTGAACCAGTTGCATTGACAGAATGGGGTTCCAGCCACTGTCTGGGCCGAGGGACAATGCCGTTGCTGTGGTGCTACAGTAAAGCTCCTAGACTAGTGCTACCGAAGACAAGCTGATAGCGGAGCGGGTTGAGGGGCCATCACAATCGGATTTTACGTGAGAGGGAGGACGAGCCATGGCGTTGGAGGAAAAGGCGACAGCCGAATGATAATATCGTAGCGCGGAAATAAAGACATGCGGGCGGGTGGGCGGGAGCGGGGTCAGAGAGGCATGGTCTCGGGTGTTGCAAATAAACCGGATTCTCCGGATGACGAAGAACCTTGAAGAAACAGCCGTATGGGACAATGGACTCCCTTGAATCGTATGGATGCGGATAAGGAAGTGTGACAAAAGAGCATGAGCAGCGTGAACCGGTATCGGTAGTGTTGGGCGATCACATCGCGTGAATGGTCTCGCGTCAAAAACGCGTCCCGTCACGCGTTGGTCACCCCGCTCCACTCATTCTTGTCTTGCATGGAATAATAAAACATGGAATACCACCGAGTGTATGAATGAAATTTCATGGAGGGGGACAGTCAAAAAAAGGGATTAGATATTAGATATCAAAGGAAACCAACAAGTTTAGGCGGTTCGGCGCAGGGCCCGGCATCAGCCGGGACATCTCTTGCGGCTGACAAGTTGAATGTTTGCAAAAATAAAAAAATAAACTAAAGTAAAGGCGGAGGCGGTAATTTCTGTACTTGGATTGCAAAGGAGCCACAGAGATTGAGCAAATTGAATGCTGAATTCAGGGGAGGGCGAACGTTACAAAAGAAGACGTCACCTTCCACCACGGTCAAAGGCCAGCGGGGGTTCTGGAAGCGGCTAGGGGTGACGGGCCAAAAGTGGGTAGTCACGTGGAGGGATTGGGTTAGCAAGACAGGATAGGCAGGCAGATAAGGGTAAGGCTATGGGGAATCCCTGGAAAGACCCCTGTGCCGAGTGTGCCGAGGGGGATTTATTTGATCTGAGGGGATTTGGTAAAATCAAACGAAATGCTGACGGGCAAGTCAATCTGAGAAAAAATGTCAAAGATCTGCTAAGTGCGCAGGCAGTTGCGCGTACGAAGCGGGGTCGGAGGCGCTGTTAGTTGCACGATTCTTCCAATTCGACTACCAACCCTTACCGTACAGTCGCGGCTGGAGTTGGCTCCCCCCTGTTATTTTTTTTTTTGCGTCTCTAAGCGGAGAATGCATCCACGTCCGCAATTTTTACACCTCCTTCAAATCCTTTCAGACACCTCCTTTTTTATAAAATGATCATGGCATCGTCCATCCATTGTCCCCTCCTGCGCTCGCCGGTGGGTCTACCATGGCTCTCTACACACCTCCCACCCCGTCGCTCCTCTGTCCAAATCGCACTTCCCTTCCCTCCCTCCCCGCAGAGCTCCTCGCTCCCTGGCCCACCACCTCCCGACACCCCAGACTCTCCGCTCTCCCCACTCCTCCCATGTCCACCGCCTTGCCGAGGATCCTCCCACAGCCGCACCCCCGCGTCACTTCCTTGCCCCCGATAGCCTACTTTGACCGTCAGTTGTCTACCATGCATCCAGGTAACCCTTTCTTATCCCGTCGCGTCGGATCTTGTCTTCTCACATTCCTCCCTCAGTCACGCCACCTCAGCCCCGCAACGCGTCCAGTTGGTCCAGATCAGCCCCCCACCCGCCCTCCCCCGACATGCGCAACAACGACGTGTGGGAGCAGCCCCTCCAACAGGAGCCAATATCGCCGCGCGACGCGTCATATTGTATCGACTGGTTCGATATCTCCTTGAAGCGGCCAGCCAGTTTCGTGGCAGAAAAAACTTGCGAGATGGTCTGCTATTTGTGGTTTTCCTCATCCGTCCCTTCCACCGCACGCCCGCGCTCACAAATGCCCTCTCCCCCTTATTCCCCCGACGCACTTTCGTCCTCTTCCCCCTTGCAGTTCAGCCCCTCTGCAACATTCGTGCAATTCATGCAAAAGTTGCTCGAGACCACCCAAGTTAGCCAGTCCGTCATCGTCCTCTCGCTGCATTATATCTGGCATCTCAAGGAGCGCAACCGCTTCACTGCCGGTCTCCCCGGAAGCGAGTTCCGGATAGCAGTGGCTGCCTTGATGATGGCAAATAAGTTTTTGGATGAGTACGTCCCGTCTCCCTTTGCGTCCTTTGCAGCCCATTCTCACAGCGTTTCAGTAACACGTACACCAACAAGACTTGGTCAGAGGTATCAGGAATCGACTTGAGCGAGATCAATCACATGGAGAAAGAGTTCCTCATGGGTGTCGACTTCTCCCTCTATGTCTCGGGTAAAAAGTATGAGTCTTGGCTCAACTTGCTCAAAGGTCTCGTCCTGGCAAAGGAATCCGAAAGTCAGAAATGGCGGAGGTCGCGCACGCGGTATCGCAACGGTCGTTGGCTACAGCCTGTTGCTTCTACCCCTACCATACGCACTACCAGGCCGAGGTACTATTCAACGACATATCGAGCGCGCTCTACTTCCCCTTTACAATACATTCAGCCAAACTTCTCGACAAATGCTACGACTCGGCCCCATCTGCATGTCAATCCACCACCGTCGCCTTCTCCCAACCCTGGCTCGAAGCGTTCAGCTGCAGACGCTTTTTCGCCAACATCAACATCTTTCAATGAGCTGCCGCCCTTGAAACGCCCCACTGGAATGACCTTGCACATTCCCGAAAATGGATTTCCAGCCGGCCCTAGTTCAACCTCTCCTCTTGAGCCCCTGCAATCCTTTGCCAAGATGTCCCTTTCGACTTCATCTCCACACAACGCCCGCACTGCTTCGTCCGTTCAGCCACTCCCTGCCATGCATGGGAACAGACCCCAGACATTGGTAGCTGCGTATCGCGTAGACCGACCTGTGAACATGCCACAGGTACGTTGCTTTTCTATCATTACGTGCGAAATCTTTACCTCATTTGCCCAGAATCTTTACTACTATTCTTTGGCTGGGTCGTCCACCGATACAGAAGCAGAACAAGAACGGGTTCGGAGAAAGGCTCGTTTGCGGCGTTTCCAACCTCCTGTGACAACTTCGTACCCGCCTCCTCTGCCGTATATGCCTGCCCACATCCAGTCGGCTTCTGTGAGTCCACATGAAAAGCACTTGAGGGTCCGACAGGCACCATTGCCGCACATCAACGATGCAGTTTGGTCACGAAAGCTCCCCAAAGTAGCCCCCTACATCTCCCCTGCAGATAGTTCCTTGCAGCTCGTGCCTTTGAGGGAGAACGTGGTTCCCTCTGCCCCGTTTGCTAACGCCGGTCCGCCGGGCGTGCACTTTTATGCCTCTTCCAGCCAACGGGGATCACCCGTGTATCCTTATAATTGGACTTATGGCAGATAGTTCCGATCCTATCTTCGTTTTAATGCATAATATTACTGTTGCATCATCACTCCGACGCCCACTTTCCTATCTAATCCTTCACTGCATTGGCCGTTACGCGCATTCGATTCATCCTAGCATAGATTCAGTCACCTGCATTGTACCCATTCTGTTGCATCGTTCACACGCATTTTCATCCCGACGATGATACGTTACGCTATTCCTTAACTACTGTACAAAAGTTGCCTTGGTGGCCTGTGAGTTGACTGACGGTTTTTGTGCGACCGAGAGAAGGAATTAATTTTGATTCTGAAATTTGGACAATCAATTTGTACCGAGCTCATGGTTATCGATGCCCTTTCGAAACGCCATTTCGAACTAAGATCGCGTTCCCCCGCCTAATTATGATATCGGGCTACGTCTGGCGGCCGGAATCCGCGGTATGGGCGTGCAAGATACAAGGTTGGATCCGACGTTGTATACGGCCCAGGGTGGCGACGCGGGGGTTGCTTCTTGCTCCTTGACCCACGCCAGCCTCTGCAAGAACCACGCGATGGCCTTGGACCCCGTTTGAACTCGACTCACGATTGCCGCATGATGGAGCGTCATCAATCAAACGAAGAGCGTATGGACAGCATTTAGAACGAATGGTCCTCACTCAAACCGTGAGCCTGGGATACTGAACCAGCGCCGTTATTGTTGGGCCCACTCGGAGTCTTTGCTGCTGCGCAATTTTATCGTGCCATCCCCACAGCACGCCCATCGACATCACGGTCAACTTGATTGCTGCCTGCTATATACATATCACAGACCGTAACGGATCTAGAAGGCGAGGATGACACACAATGTATGTACAGCATTTTTACTTTATTTTTTGGCGTGGTCTTTTTTGGCAGCTGACACCTCGTGTATGGCCGTCCCGTCAGGTGCTGCAGTGCTGACTGGGCGAGCAAAACCAGTACATACATACTTGCGGAGTGTGGAACGACCTCCGATCATTTCAGTTATGACCATCGCTTCTCACCCAGCAACGCGGAATGGGCAGTGGCATTTATTCGGGAAATGTTGGATGCCTCGAATGCCTGCGTGAAGAAGTATCCGGACAGCAGAGCCGTAACTGGATTATGGACACGGTTTCACAACACAAGGACTAATACGATCTGAGCAGCCGCTACTCACGAACACCACAGAAGACCGTTTTATTTCTGTTGAAACCCAAGAGCCTCGAGCCCACTAATGCTGATGGCATGAGGCAGGGCATTTTCAACATGTTAGCGACCATCAAACGTGGGTCAGAAACCGTCATTTTACCTCCTGTTAAGCCCGATGTTAGTCCAGCAAATACGCCATCCCTGCGAGCTTCCTGTGAAAAGCATTCATGAGCGGGAAATCCTGCGTCTGATGGGTGCTGACCCTGATGGCGAGTTTACGGAGATCTCCTTCTCTTGCTAAAGACTCTTGTTCCGACATTCCGTCTCTTCTTCCGGCTGATGAGGTGGAAGTAGAACAATAAGGAGAAAAACGGGATATTAATGGAGTTATTTATTTATTTATCTATCGGTGCAAGGGCTGCGAACGTGACGGCTAAGCTAGGTTCACCCCGAACGACACGATACAAATTTTGCGTGTTGGCCTCCACCGATTCGGTACTCCCGTAAGGAATCAACATGTCTCCGGGCAGAAAGCCACGACACGGCACTGATTTGCAGACTGTGTATGACCAGATTCAAGGCAAGTTCTTCCATATCAGACCCATTCCTCGCGCAGATGGAAATTTTGGGCGGCACCCCTAGAATTATTGATCAGGATCAAACCTACGCTCAGCGAATTCCAGTCCGACGATGATGCACATGTCATTAAGGACCTCCATCTTATTACATCACTAGCCCAGTCTGTTTCTGAACAGCGACTCCAGTCGAGCAAAAAAAGCCATCTTGCGGATGCGCTCGATCAGGAAGGTTTGTACCAGTGGCGACATCGCAGCCTGCCGTGGGCAACATTGTTATTAATTTGACAAAGGTGTAAACCTCTGGAATGCCTCCGGTCTGTTCCGTCAAGGTTCCGATGGTAACTGTCGTCCTATCGTTGCGGCGCGTAGGGAAATTCGGAATTATCCACAATGGTGTGCTGTCTGACCCTGCCCATCAGTGCGCCTTGCGGGTTTCCGTTTGATGGAGGCTGGTTTGGAAGCGAAACCCACCATCGAAGGTTCGTTCCTACGCTTGTATAATTTGTGCCACTCTCCACCCACCCCAATTACAGCATTGTTGCATATGCTCCAGATAGCTTGCAAGACAGGGATAACGCTGTCAGGTACGTCACAGTAAGACGCTACGGCAGTCAATGACCTTCTATGCCGCGGACGTAGAGGTCGGAAATAACGAATCGGCCGTCTGCGTTCTGGCGTGCGCAGCAAAGGTCATTATTCATCCTCCGCGTTCTCGTCGGCTGTTAAGAGTTCGTCCAGTACGAAGAAGCGCTGAGAAACATCGACGATCCGGACGACCAGCATTTGCACGCCAGGGCACGTGTTACCGTTGTCTATTTCTCTAGCAGAATGGAAGCTGTGAGGCTGTTGATCTCCTTGGCTGTGGCAGCACTGATATATATAGTAAATTTGGTTTGGCATGCACACAGGCCTGGAGGGAAAAGAATGAAGGGCTTGCGACGTTTATGGCTGACAAGATTACTGGTTCGAATCCCCAGCACGATCAAATTCGTAAAGCGCTGGGCTTATCCTTTTCCGCACAGAAAATGATAGACAATTGGCGTTGCTTTCCATCCGTGACGTAAGTGTACGGTATTTTCTCTAGCGTGGCTCACATGCCACTGTTGCTCCTAGCGAGAAGTGCTGGTGGCCAAGCTGCTTGATATCGGTAAATCGATATTACGCGCCTGCGCCCAGAGCGGGAAACCCCTTCCGGATGGGAATCAAGCACACGATGCCTTGCGATGGTTGAAAAAGGCGTTTCG
>JBBPUO010000031.1:61062-75912 GCA_038094755.1 Caloboletus firmus | reverse complement strand
CGGGCAGACCGTCAACGGGATCGTGCAGGCTTGCAGGAGGGGTTTGTTGGAGACGAGGCTGGACTGGCTTGCCAAAGGGGGTGCGTGTGTTTTCGTTGTGTTGTTGTCGGCACCTGACTTGCGAGGCAGCTATTGGCCCGCTCGTGAATGCACAAGGTACAGACCGACTCCACTCGATTTATGCAGAGTTCGAGGCTCTCGATAGCTTGAGTATACTTTGCAGAGAGTTTAAATCCTACATACAGGTAATGCGCATTTTCACTTTTATCCGTCGTTCGCGCATCCTGACATGTTCGGTTGATGTTTAGACGAGTGTTGGGAACATTGTCAAAGACACGGAACATGAGGATGACATGATTGAACGCATCCTGACTTTCAAGACATTCGCAGACCACGCACTTCAAACGTCCTTTGTCTCCTCTTTGGGGACCAATACTTCCTTTTCGTATGCGCTTACCGATGCCTTTACCTTTGGTTTCAAAGCCCGTCGAAATAAGCCTGCTGAGCTTATCGCCCGACATCTCGACAAACTCATGCGTCGTGGGCAACGGGATACCTCCGACACGGAATGGGAGTCTTTGCTAGAGAAAGTCCTGGCGCTTTACAGATTCACCGATGATAAAGACGTGTTCAGGACCTTCTACATGAGGGCCTTGGCAAAGAGGTTGTTACTCGAAAAGAGTGCATCTGACGACTTTGAGAAAGGAGTGCTGAGAGCATTGAAGGAAAGTGAGTGATTACTTTTTTGTTGCCCTCTTTCTCGTCCTCTTTTTCGTTATCGAGCTGGGGTGATTGACGACCCTTTTCTAGGATACGATCCCGAATTCGGGCAGGGAGAACATATGTTTAATGATCTTGCTCTCTCTCGGGAAATAATGCGGGAATTTCACAAACGAATTCCAGAAACGAGCAGCGCTCAGAAGCTCTCCGTGATGGTTCTCCAACGGAGCGTATGGCCATTCGCAGCACGGAAGATAGATGTCGATCTGCATCCCTCTGTATGCTTGTTACTCCCATCGTCTTCTTTTTGCGCTCCCAATGAATCATATTTTTTTCCCTAGATGCAATCTGATCTCATGTCATACACTACCTTCTACAAGGCGAGGCATCAAGGACACAAACTCGAATGGGACCACTCCCTCGGTACGGCAACGATCAGAGCGAGGTTCGGCGCTGGGAACAAGGACTTGACCGTCAGTCTGTACCAGGCCGTGGTAATGCTCCTTTTCAACGATGAGACGGAGCTCGGTTACAGGGTCATCTTGGAAGCCACCAGAATGGGTGAGTCATGAACCCCCTTTTGGACGCCCGAGATTGAAACTAACGCGTCGGATGACGCTGTACAAAAAAAAGACGAACCTGAACTCAAGCGGACCCTTCAGAGCCTGGCATGCGCGAACAAAAAAGTCCTCCGGAAACGTCCTGCAGGGAGAGACGTCGGGGAAGACGACGTGTTCTACTTTAATGCCGACTTTACGGATCCGAGGTCAAAGGTCCATATCAATTCTATCCAGGCGAAGGATACGGTATGTTTGTCTTATTTTCTGTCCCCCTGTAACCGCTCGCACACGCCCTGTTTTTCTAATGTTTTCCTTTTATTTCCTTGTGGTCCTACCCTTGACAGCCCGAAGAATCGAAACGCACGCAATCTCACATTGACTCGGACCGCAAGCACTACCTCGACGCTGCGATTGTTCGGATCATGAAAGCCAAGAAGGAGCTCACGTACGAGGCGCTCAAGACGCAGACGATCGAAGCAGTCAAGAACCACTTTGTGCCCGAGGTGAACGTGATCAAGCAGCGGGTCGTTGGGTTGGTGGAACAAGAGTATTTGAGGCGGGACGACAACGACATGAACAAGTTTGTCTATGTTGCATGAGTGAGGATAGGGGGAGGGGGGCAACCGGGGTGTATCATGTATGACATGAAAGGGACGGTATGACCTTCTTCATGAGTGTAACTGTATCTGAGGACAATTATGTTGCCGCACCAAGTGTGTGGAAATGTTGTACAGTGGACGGAGGCAGGAACACGAACGTCCATGTCTCCGATGCTACGTAGAGGAGTAATACAACGGGGAACGTTCTAGACTACGTACGAGGTGAAACTCCGTTGTATCTCTGTAAACCTCGTCCAATAAAGGCATGAGAGCGTACGTTGATTCGATGATCAACTTGTTTTCGAGGACACATCAACCTCGACGTCCGCGTTGTCCAATAACATACGCAACAGCTCTGAGAATTGGCGATGGAGTTTCTCTAGAGTGAGGGAAGTGGTTTTAGCGATACAGACGACCGCGTCATAGGCAACCACAAAAAAAAAATCGTTACGGACTCGCGCGATCGACTGCTTGAATGTACTCTTCGTTTGCTTCTGTCGTGGCGGTTTCTAATGCTTGAAGGCGATGTGCCTGCAGAGAGAAAAACAAAAACAGGGTGGTGCCACGGTTACATGGGCGGGCATACACACGTGGTTAGCGTTTCAGACAGGACGCCAAGGCGAGAAAGGGGGGCATGGAGAAGGGGAGAAGGGGAAGGAGGGGGGAGGAGAGAGGAGAGCGTAGTGAATGACCCAACCCAGACTTGCCTGTGTTTCCTCGGGTTCCGGGACGGGGAGGGATTGAATGAGGACTTCGATTTGTTTCGCTTTGACGATCAAGTCGTCGACGAGCTCCCGCTTGTTTGCTAGAAAGAGAACGCATGGCAGGAGATTGGAATGGAACCGAATCACCGAGTGAGAACGCGGTGCTATGGCGGAGTGACGAACGGGACACGGGATGGGAGGCGGGGGGCGGGGAACATGGGACGGAAGACAGGCAAGGATGGGGTTGCGTCACACCCAAAGCTCACCTTCAAAGACCTCTGGCGGGTCAAACTTGTCTGGATGGCGCGATTTCGTGATCGGAATTTCGGGGCTGACCTGAAGGAAGGTCGAACGGGAGGTCAGGTAGCCGATGCTGCTCGACATGATCATCAGGAGCTGTTGTGCCCCCGTGGAAAGCGCACCCCCGAAAAGTAGTTACCCAGGCATGTCCCAGTCGTCGTCGACCCGCGAAAGCGAAGCAGACCCATCGTTTTTGGCATCGGGCAAGCCAAGGAAAAGTATACACATGTATTGAAAACAAAAGCAAAGGGCCGTTCGGTCATTTCATCGGATTCGAGACGAACAGGTTCGCCGTACTCACCCGCTGTATCTCGTCCTGGAGCTGGGTAATGCGGTCCATATGCGACAAATCCTGCAGCATTGCGCTGCTTAAGCAGAGACCTTTTCCTTTTCCTTTCTTCGAACAAAAATTTCGGAGACGCAAGTTACGCGCCAGCGAACTTCGTATTCATGAAATGAAATGATGGCCGAGAAACATTTATAGACTTTGCTCGGTATGTATTCAAAACCTCTCTCTATACGTCGAAACCGATGAGCTCCGGAGAATTTCAACCTCGACAACGACGACCACTCGCCCCCATTGGCAAATTTGAAGCTCGTGAGCGCCCCCGTTCCCCTTTCCCGTGACTCTGTCGGGCGCTCACCCTCCAAAGCTCCAGTAAGAGAACTACTCCAAAACCTTCTGGGAAGACAACCAGGTTAGCTCCGAAACCCAAAGCGAGGAAGAAAGTACTCGCAGCAAAGGATTCTGACGATGCACACGGGAATGCCTCAGACACCTCGGATGGTGACGAGGATGACGCCAGACGGTGACTCCGATAACGAGAACCTTGCGCGCGAGTTGCTGCTCCCACGACACACGAAAAGAAGAAAACAGCGTCGGAAACATACACAAAGGTGCACGTTGTCCGACCCTTCGCGATGCTTGCTTATCCTGTCTTCGAACTAGCTAACCCAGCTTCAGTCTCGAGATCAATGATCCCAACATGGACACGCTCATAGTCAACATCGACATGGATGAACAATATCTGTCTACAACAGCGGTCGCGGTATACCTATCGAAATGTATCCTTGAGCTTGCCTTTCATCTGCTGTCGTCTTCCAACTGTGACGACGACGAAAAGAAGCTGACGGGTGGACGTAGCGGTTGTGGAGTTAGGCTGGCCAACTCACGATCGACACCGCCGACAAGAACTCATGTCAAAGGTACAACAGACATGGACGAACAGTGTGAGCAAGCGCGGAAATGTCCAGATTACAAAGGACGGAAAGGGTAGGGGATAGTTTGGACATTTCTCAGAGCCGACGGAAATGATAGGGTGCAGGATTACATGGCCAACTGCAGCTCAAGAAGCCCTCTAACCAGGCGTGATTCGTCAAGATGATTGTCGAGAAGGAACTTGTTGTGTCAAGCTGCAAGAGATCGGACATCATGGCCGACTTGTGCAAACCCAAATTCCGCGCGTTTCCCAAGCTGATCAAGGCTAAAGCAGCGAGCGAGACTGGAGATATTGTTAACCCTGACGAGGATGGGGAGGTGGCAGTGGATGTTCCTGGTTTGATGGATTGCGACTATCTGTTGGGTATCGTTATCGTTATCTGCAGTTTGACAAAGGAGAAGGTATGTCTGTGTGGGTCAGTCCTCAGTTCGTGGTCGTCTGATCTGGGCGAGTACTAGATCGAGAACTCTTACAACAGGCCGGCAGACAAGGAGCTGGAACTTCTCGTGCTACTGGCATACTTCTATCTTACTCTGGAATGCCAGCCCTTTTTTTATCAGGGCAGGTTGTCCCTTGATGTTTGCACGTGGCACCTCTCTTGCAGTGTCGCAAGCTTACAAGGTAAGTACGGGGATGGACATGCAAATCAGCATGTAGATATTTCTTCTCATTCATGTAAAGACTGCACTGTCTTCAATAAATTCTTCCATTTCTTGAAACACTTGAGAAGAATGAATATGTGCATAAACAATATTGTGAATGTTACTGGCTCATCTGATTTCTGTGATCAAGGCAACAAACTTCAGGTCCCAAGTCACACCCCTTCCTAAAACTTGTTGCTCTGAGTTGTTTTCATCTCCTCAAACTTCTTGTTCCAGACTTTTTCCATCTCTTCAAACTTCTTGACCCAAGCTGTTGCCACCTCTCCAAGCCTCTCATCCCAAGCTGCTACTATCTCCTTAAGTTCTCCCTCCTTCCTCTGCACCTCCTTATCCTTACCCTCAATGTGGTCACATGCCATATCAAGGAATATTGCTGAAATCTTGATAGCATGCTTGTATACCCTAACTGTATTCAGATTCCTACCTCCAAAAAACTTGGCTGCCTTAACAGAACCAGTCTTCCTCTGGTCAGACTGGAATACACAGGTATACCCCTCAATCATCATGATCCCAACAACAGCAAAGTAGTTGCAGTTGTGTTGGGTGGTTGAATAGATGGGCTGGTTTGATAAAACAAGGCTAAGAAGTTGAATGACCTCATGCAGAGGAGGGGAGACTGTGGACTTCAACTTCCAAGTGAACTCTTGGATTGTGAGGACTTTGTTGGTGTAGAGCTTGTGGTGAGCTTCAGAAAGAATGGAGAGCTGATCTATTGCAGGGCCAGTGGTCAAAGAAGCCATATTTTTCTTATCAACATCTCACTCAGCCACAACATAGATGATGGATCTATACTTGAGATAACCAAACAAAAATGAACTAATACTTACCTGGTCACAGTGTTTCTGAGTTCCAGCTCAAGATACTCATGCTGATGCTTCAAAGTTATCCTCTTACAGTGGTGAATAGCAACAAGTTTAATGGTCACCGGAGTTTCAGCAAGAAGGTCAATGCTGGCCCAGTCCCCTAGCCTTGTGACAATGGTAGATTCTGGGTTTTGGAGAAATGATGATAGTGCTGGAGGAGTGGGCTGAATCCTGGATAGGTCTGCAACCTTAGAGGCATTGCACCACCAACTGAGAGTGGATGATGACAATGAGGTAAGGATGTGATGCTGTAAAGGGGCATTTCACTCTAAGTCATATGGTTTTCAGCTGAAAAACATACCATGAGGGATCTTTGTGGCAAATAGGGAGGGGGTGGTATGTATGGGGGAGGGGGTGGGATCACAAGGGATGCATCAGGTTTTGCCATGGTTGATGGTCAAGGATGAAGTGGTGGCTGAATAGGAGGCCTGACAGATGGTAGCAGTCACAAAGTCAGACTACAATTTTATAATCACTGTCACAGCAAGTACACTCCAGCCAGTACATGCAAAGATCAAAGTGTCATTATCCCAAGAAACCAGCATCATCATTGTGACACCTGATTACATTCTAGTGGTAAAAATATATTTGGTTCACCCAGAAATAAGCAACCCAGTGTATGATAACCGAAATGTCAGATAGAACAAAACAGATCACCAACGCGACCACGCAGTGAATGTCTCCTGGAATCCGTCTCGGTTGTATTCCTCGTTAATAATATCTTGTTCTCCGATCGTGAGCTGGTAGGTCGTACCAACGGTTGAGATGCTATAGAGCATGATCGTTGACTCCTCATCGATGTTGAAGATCCCATGTTGACAGGTATAGTTGGCAAGGCAGTTTTGAGTGTAGTTCTAAATGTCCGGAATGAGCATCCAGTCCAGTCCGGGTGTGAGATGGTTTTAATCATACCTGGAAGAAGCTGTAGAATCCGGCACCTAGCAGGGACGGTAAAGACAATTCTCAGTATGACCGGATAAATGATCTTGATCTTACCAAAGAGCGTGATGTCCCAGGACTGTTGCACATACATGGCCCACGCCACGGGGTTCGAGGAATTGTACACGGGATCATAGTAGTACGGGTTGATCTGGTAAGGCTGGGGGGCAGGTGGAACCGGTTGATAGTAGGGCTGGTTTGGTTACAGCTCAGGAAACATGCACACTGTGATAGATCAAGTCTTACAGTCTCGGTTTGCGCGAGGCCGATCCAGTGATTTTGTGCGGCGTGCAGATTATATTGGTAGAGAGAGCAATGCTCGGCTGTAGTTGAAAGTGAGATAGTGTCGAGGGTAGAAGTCTAGCCCACTTACACGCTGGTACAAACGTCAGGAATGTGCACATTCTCGGACAGGTTGAATGACTTACCAGTGCCGATCATCCACACTGGCCCGAAGGACTCCGACAGTATCCCGCGCCCGGAGAAAATACTTGTTTGACGACCTTCAGGGTCATCGAGGTCGTGATCAGCATTCCAGACCCAGGTTCCCTACAGCTAGTCAACAGAAGGTTCCAGGTTGACGTCGAGAAGTACACACCTCAAGGTACGCGCTAGACCCCTGAGTTAGGTGCAAGGCCATGAACGCAGCTTGGCAATCGGGGTTGAGGTTACCGGCGGGGCATCCTAGATATTGTAGGTTCGTTCCGGCGGCTAAAGTGAAGAAAACCATTAGGCCGCATACATTGATCGTCTCTTGATGCATACCTCCACCGAGACTGAGTACGAACGAGAGTTAGACAATTTCGACAGCCGAGTACTCAGACGTACCGGAAATAAGTGTCCCACATGCCTGTACTACCCTGCTGATTCGAAGGTTGTTGTACGTTCCACTCGACAAGGATAGCACCAGGGGCTGTGAAGACTAAGTCGAGGGCAGAAGTATAGGTCTTGAATAACGTACCAGGTCCGACGGTGGAGAATATTATGTCCGTAACCTCCAAGACCCCATTGGTCCAAGGGGCCCCGGCTTGTACCATCACTCTGGGATTGTTCTGGTCCTGGAAGTTAGCGCCACCGCCAAGGATGACTGACCAGGCCTCTCCCGTAACTTGCGAACCAGCAGGAACGTAAAGGGTATCCGTGATATAGTATGTTCCAGCATCAAAGAAGATGAGTTTGCAGCCAGCAAACTATGGGAACATGCTTAGCATGGGATAGCGATGATACCCTTCAAAGCATACCATATTAAAGACATTTTGTAAGGCTGCGGTATCATCGGTGTAACCATCACCAACTGCACCATACGACTTCACGCTGACAATCTGATCCAGGGAATAGTCGGGATACTGAGGATGTCCCCTGCCAAATATGTTGCCTTGCGAGTCAATGATGTTCCATGGCTTTTGTGGTGGTTCGATAGATCCTTGGGTATAACGAGGTAGCCCATCATTCCCCACATACACGTTACCTTGGGCCCAGGACTCGATATACATTGAGTTGGTGGACCCGTCGAGCACAACCTTGCCGCCTTCGACTCCGACTGCAACCGGAACATTGTACAACTGGACATTGTTTAGCACAATGGAACCCGAAAGTGTGCCATTGCTCGGTGTTGTGGTTTGGATAAAAACAGGGGTATCCACCACCGTCACATCGATGATGGCTTCAGAGCCAACAGTCTTGATTATCATCAGCAAGATGCACGCAGACCTGGATAGCAGATGCTCACCTGAGTTGCAGCGGTTGTTCCGCCAGTCGTCATACTGAAGCCGACCTGAATATCGATGGAATGTCAGGGAGCAGAAGTGCTGATAGACGTCTGTATATACCGAGCAATTGTTGATGAACACACGCTGGTAAGTCCAGCCTACCCAAAACGTGAGCGTGCATCACACGCAAGACAAAGTTCAAATCCATACCCCAACTCCATGCGGCATCGATACCTTTAGGGGATATAAGAGTGATAGTGGAAAGGTTGTAGATGATGCTCACCGACAACCGCGTTATTGACAGTGAGATTCCGTACAGTGAACTGTTGGTTGCCAACAGTAATCCCAGTTTTGCCTGCCACCATTAAGTGACCTGAAATCTAGATCAAGATGGAACATACCTCCGTTGAAAATGATATCTGCAAGAGAGCTTTGAGCACAGGTCTATACAAAAGATGAATTACATACCACCCATGAAACCACCACTAACGTGTGAAGTAAGTATTACGTGCTTTGCATTCCAAGGCCCTCTCTCACCTTCCGTTCTCCATGAAAAGCCCTGGAATGTAGACATGAGTTCATCGAACATCAATTCAAAGCATGGGAACCTGTACCTTGGTGTTGCGTCCCATTCTCCTGTGACATTTCCACAACGACATTGATCAGTGAAGTTGCCTGCGATACTTGCCAATGGAGACCAATTGCCGGTGCAGTTGCGTTCATTTGACGCAGATCGATGACCAGATTGCGCACAGAGCGGTAACTGAGTAAAGCAGAGCGTGAATATCACCAGAGTGGTCACCGCACGATATGCGACCCACAAGTTGTCTTGATTGATGAACCATTGGGCACCACCACCGTTGGGGATATACGGATCGGCATCTTCAGGATGTTGTAAGGATGAGCGCTACCGATATGAACACCGCAATGCTTACCGATGACAGCCAAGCCAGTGAAATTTGAAGATGCGAGAAGAGTTGGCGGTGTTCTCGCGTCGCCAATCATTTGGGTGTAGTAGTATGTATTGATGGCAGAGGATACCAGATATTCCCTGCCAGTCTATTCAGCAGGCGGTCGCACTGGTATTGGGTTTTCATACCCGGGCGGGAAATATACGATAGCAGGGGTAAGACTTGGAAAACATCTGTCAGTGAAACGTGGCCATAGGTAGGCAGCACTCACGTTGATGATTGGCAGCCATAACCACAACGATTTCCTTCGGACATCGCAGCGCTGACAAGTAGGTTCAGTGAATGGAAGTTTGCGCGAAAACCAAACGCCAAACTTGATTGCTGCAGTGTCATCAGTCACACCATCACCTTTGGCCCCGAACTCTTGTACATTGCGAAAGACCTGGTAAGTTGTGGTTGTGTTAGAATTGAACGCGGAAGTTCCTTGGTGTTTGATGTTTTGCAGCCAGTATGGCTCCCCTGGCGGAGCCTGACCGGTTATTAACGGTGCAGAACAAGATGAACCAAGGCCAGAAACGAAGGGCGCTAATAGCAAGCATACGCTCGCAGACAACAATGTGAGACCAGAACATCTGGACATGGCGGCGAGTTGCCCCATGAGCAAATAACGTCTTTATAAAGAGTGACAAGGCCAGGTGATGGGAGAAGGAGCGTGCAAAGAGTGGGTTGAAAGTTTTTCCAGCTTTTTCGGGCTGTATTCAAATCACCCAGGCGGTGAGGGCGCGAATAACGGATAAAACGCGGAGAAGGTGCGGTTCCTTGTGCTGTACGTATTGCTCGCGTGTGCCGATGAGGATCCGAGGCGGAAGTCGTTAATCATTGTCGACTCTGGATTGCACGTTTACACTTTCCTCGTGGATGCCATGTTAGAGTCGCACCGAGGTAGCTGGTAACCAATGGCTGGTCACGGGCCACAAGCTTATGTGCTGCCATTACAAACGGGGCTGCGTGTGGGACCCAAAGCAGTCAGCTGCCCGGAGAGCAGAAAAATAAACCTGACGGTGGGGAGAACGGGGAGAATACATGGCAGTGGGAGCATGTACACGGCTTGTATCCGAGGCCGAATGTAAGTGGACGTGGATATGGATCAGGGTACCCCAACGAAATCGCATTCCGCATCTGATAGTGGCGTTCAAAATAGCCTTGTTAAGGCCACCGTCGCAGTTGACCAGCTGGCGCTCTTGAATCAACTCCGCGTTTCTGACAGTCAGCCGATCTTCGTGTGAGAGTGTGGTGTAAATAAGACGATCGTCGTCTATCTGACACAGCACTTGAAAGATCGGAAATAGGAACCGGAGCGACAACGGTACTCTCTGTATCCGTCACAGTGAGCAGTGTAATCAGCTCGCGACCGTACATTCTTGGTAGCGACCGCCGCTTGGTGTGTACAGGCGACTCGAGCGAGGATCGGGCGGCCCCACTCGCAATTGGTGACACGAGTAGCAGCTTGGGCGGGTTTCCGTCGTCGTTGCAAGTAGCGTTGGCATGCATAGCCTTGAGTCTCAGGAGTCATCGGAATCTTTTTGTCGTTTGATACCTCAAGGCCTCCATGTCAATGGAGTGCTTGTCAGTCAAATCGGGCTGCAAGTTGTTGTCTGGAACGATTATGTAACATTTCCATTTTCGGCACAAGTGTTCAAGTTATATTGTTCGTCATGTCCCAATTATTTTCTCGCTAGTATCCATCCCCCTCGTTCTCTTTTCTGCTTTCTTTTTTATCTCCTTCTGTGCGTTGTGCTCACAAGGCATCTGAGATGCTTTCTGAAGCGTTAATCGCCTATCCTCACCTCCCTCCAACCACCAACACCCTCGATTCGCAGCAGCGTATGCGTCTGATACGCTCAACGAGGAAGATCGGCACCGTTCTGGGAACCACGCCATATCTTTTGGAAAAAGACACATCGTTTGCGATGCTCCCACTCGGCCAGACCACTGCTAAATCGTTAAAGCGACAGGGTTCCATTTTTACACACCACCAATTCAGCTCGTTATCCATTGCATCTAGTTCTACCTCTACCACCTCGTCACATCGTCCTCTTCCATCTATATCATCTATTACCCCATCCCAGAGCGTCACCCTCGGTACGCAGAGCATAAACCCTCCCGGTTTATCCACCACTCGTAAGCGTCGTCCGGGTGATAAAGTACCCCAACTCTACCTGCAACTTGACACGGTGCCAGTCTCACCTGCAGACGAGCGTGTTGCATCGTCGTTCTCCCCATGCACACCTTTCGTCTCTACTCCTGTCACACCTACCCTACCTGACGTAGCTGAAATCCGTCGGAAGCGGATGGCTAAACTTGCTCGTCATCTTGGCGAGAATATTCCCGTCGAGCTCGTCTTCGCCGCCGAGCCAGCCCCGAAGCCCGCTACGGTTGCTTCGGGCCGTCTTCCAAACAGACGCAGTCAGTCAGTCCATGTCATGCGCACCGAGCCTGCGTGTATCGGTAACAACAAACCATTCCTCGGGCAATCGAAGCAAGACTGGGTGGGCGAGTGGAATCGCTCGAACATCACTGATGTACAAAAAGAGCTCAGGAAATTGAGGGTTGGGTGAAACAGTTACCATTACGTTCGTTTGCATCCCCTACTTCACATCACTTTTCTATACCATGGTCAGTTGCAGGTCAAGCTGATGAACATCATTTTATTTTTGATATGATCGTTGTGCATCCCATGATTCCAATCACTATGTACCACTACCAGGCCCATAATCCTAGACACCATTGCATATATATACGATACGTACGACATGTTGATATTTACTTTCGCTTGGTGAAGAGTATTACTTCCGTCAATTCATCTGATACATTCCGTAACTTATGCAATGTGCTTATTACGGAAACCGTACATTTGACTTGTTTTGTATATGCTGCTTCGCCCGTGTTCGCGTTTACGCCGCAGTGACTACATACATATCGCGAGAATCCCTTGCGCTGCAGTATCAGACCAGTCATCAATGCTGGTCGTGTAGAGGCAGGAGCTCGCTACTAAGCAGGAGCGTATGGCACATGGCGCACAACTCGGATCGATACGGGTCTCCAGAGCATGTTTCAAGTGTTTGGCCGATGATTTTGTGGCAGGCATCGGTCAACCACTCTCACGTATACCTGGATAGGGAACGAGCCGTCATGGTTTTAATATACCCGTTTCTTCTGCACAAGTCATGGAGAAGACCATCGCCAATGCCTTAACGAATATTCCAAGGTTCAACAACCCGCATCGGCAGCCTCGCGAGCACGAAACATGCACAAACGTTCTTTCTCGTTAGGAGTATGTAGCGGTGTTTCCGGACGGTCATCGAGTGATAACTCGTTGCTTAGGCTCAAAGAAACGTTTCGCGGCGGTAAAGCAGCGGTGCCCCAGTTCTCTTCCCAATCAGAAGGCCCCACGGCCGTAAGACATCCATAACGGTCTGCGTAGCTCATGAAACCTAAGTACTTATAGCCAAGCATTCATTTCAGCTGTCCAGTCAGATGCGGTCGTCCGGTTTTCAATAGTTTAACCGGCTCTGCTCGACTAGGATTGATATCTAACACAACACCCTCCCACTTTCTTCGCGATCCTTTGCCATGCCTCTGCTCGATTCGGGTTGGGCCACTTTGCCACTCGCGTGTCTCGCCACCATCCTACTTGGTGGTTGGGCGTATGTCCAACGCGGGATTACCAATCCCTCTAGGACCCTCTGGATATTGGCCATCCGGAAACTCGTTCCTCAAGTCTCGGTAATTACATTCCTTCATAGATGGACTCAACAGCGACCAACGTCCCTCACACACGCCACACTGCGCCCTTCAAGCTCGCAGAGTTGACAAAGGAGTACGGGCCAGTCTTCTCGTTCAGACAAGGTCCGAGGCTCTTTGTGGTTATTGGGCGGTATCAAGCAGCAATGGAGATCATGGAGAAGGAAGGTCCATCCGTTGCCGATAGGCCCCGCTCGATTGCAGCGGCGGAGACGCTCTCTGGTGGTCTGAGAGTGATCTTGTCGAGAAGTGGGGAGCGGCTTCGTAGATCGTGAAGGTGATGCTTTTTTACCGCGCGTTTTATTTATTTATTTATTTACTGTGTTTCTCACCTTGCCCGTGACGGACGTAGAGCCTTCCATGCCATGCTGCAACCCAGGGTGGCACATACGCACGAGCCTATTCAGCTCCGTCATGCGAAGAACGTATTACTCGATATCCTCGATGACCCCGAACGCCACCAGATGCATGCCAAGTGGTGTGTAACATCCAGAATATGTCAGATCATATTGAGTCGCCCGCCAGATACGCGGCATCCGTGATGAGGGAAATTACGTACAGAAAAGTCACACCAACTTCGTATAGCGATCCTGAGGTCGTCCATCCTACAGTATGTGCCCGGATACCTCACCAACTTGAGAAGATGGCACCAAGAGGAACTCGCGCTTTTCGAAGGGCAGCTGGACATTGTACAGAAGCAAATGGTAGCTGCGTATGACACACCATAGATCGGGGGACTCACTTGTCAAGACAGGCCGAGGGCAAAGCACGGCCGTGTTTCGCCAAGTTTCTCATCGAGCACCAGCAAGAATACCGGTTTCAATACAAGGAGATGGTATACGTAGCTGGTGCCATGTTTGGCGCAGGTTCACAAACCGTGAGTTCAAATGCAGAAAATGTCACCTTCTGCATGCATTATTCGAACTCGATATGGATATATGCAGACTGCCTCTGCGATTGCAATCATTACGATGGCGGCCGCTTTACACCAGGAAACCCAAGCAAAAGTACAGGAGGAATTAGATAAGGTTGTCGGACGGGAGGACGTACAGTATGTGACGCGTGCATCCAGCATCGATCCATGGATTGATAGCACTGTCCGTAGTGCCATCATTCACGGACCAACAGGTGCTTCCCCAAGTCACAGCATTTACACTTGAGAGCTTGAGAGGGTGGCCAGTGAATGTCGAAGGTACGCTGCGAGTCTCATCATTCTGCGTCATGGTAGATTCAAGCCGAGGTCAACAAGGAATCCCTCACCGTGCAACAAAAGATATCATCTGGCGAAATTATGTGATTCTGGAAGGCGCAACGGGAAATCATTGGAAATTATTTATAAAACTCGGAGATGCACCAACAGGCAATGATATACACTTTGGGTGATTGCAAACGATCTAGACGTCTTTCCGAACCCCAAGAAGTTTGACCCCCAACGTTGGTTGACTGCCGGAGGAACGCCGCGAGATGACCTCCGGTTTTGTACATTTGGTTTCGGACGACGGTACGTGATGATGGCGATGACGACGTCTTCCTGATCGTAGCCCTACCCTACTTGCGCAGAATTTGTCCAGGACTACACGTCGCAAACCGCTCGATTTTCGTCACGACTGCCCTCGTTCATTGGGCGTTCCGTCTATCCGAAGATTCCAGGGTGCCCATCAGTTCGTTTGATTTCTTGGATACGACAAACCAGCCTGCAGCACCGTTTCGAGTGGTGTTTGAGCCTTGGTCAAGTGAGGCGCAGATCCGGCATCTATGCACGGAAGGAGTGGACTGACGACATTTAAGTAACTACCCGTGTAAAGTTGACCACCTTGTAACTCTTTTGTGTATCAGCAGTATGTACTTGTTCTCTGTGC
>JBBPUO010000031.1:29512-60963 GCA_038094755.1 Caloboletus firmus | reverse complement strand
CGGTGTTCCTTCTCTTCCACGAGGTTGCTCATGGGCCACCTTTACCTCGTATGGGCGGTTTCGTTACGCCACCATATCATGGTGCAACAAGGCTGTGAAAGAGGCCGCCCGTCAAGCTTTCAAAGGTGCTCTGAAAGGGCATTGCTACTGCGTAGGCAATCCAACCGTATTCTGTTAACTTAATGCGTCACTCATACATTCATCAGTCACCTTTAAATCAGCCATTCTGAAACAGGGGAACGACTGAGATCATATCAGTCTCTCCCATTTTCGTGCCTTCACCGTATCCTGGTGTTTAATCTGTAGGTTGAAACAGCCCGACATGCTCGTGCCAATCACTTGTTGTTCCTTGTATGTATCTCAACGTTTTCAGTCTTATTCGTTTGTCAATCTTGACCAGCCTAACTCCATGCGCCGTAAATTTCAATAATTAAAGCTCTGTGACATTAAATTATGAATTGGCCGGTTGCGGTCTGAGTACACGAAAGAAATATTGATACTGATCAGGACGCTATTAGGCTACAATGATCACGTGACGAATGATGCAGACGCGTCCCACAAATGTCAAAACACGAGGATCCAGTGCCCATCGTGCTTGCGATCAAACAACATAGTATGCGCGTGTCCTCTCCCCCATAACATCCGTCGCAACCCCCGAATGAAAGTCCACATCAAACACTGGAGTGCTGTCGCCCAATGGCGCTGGAACACGAGGAACAACGACCAAGATGACGAAGGCGACGTCTGTGGCATCTGTCGCGTACCCTACGAAGGCTGTTGTCCATCGTGCAAGATGCCCGGCGACGATTGTCCTCTCAGTAAGCATCCTTTTTTCCATCCTCCCTCTCCCCCTCTCCCGCACCCTTACTTCGAGAAAAGACGCGCGTTTTTTTTTCTTTTGCTGATCGTGGTCCGACTATTCTTTCCTAAACGTTCGGCGCGAAAAAAAAAAAAATAGTATGGGGCGAGTGCAGTCACATCTTTCATATGCACTGTCTGCTCAAGTGGCTCGGTACCGCCGCGTCGAAACAACAGTGTCCGATGGACCGTCGACCTTGGAGTGGGTTTCTTTTCTTTGGGTTATGGGTGAACATTGACGTATTTCTGTTGTTGTGTTCCTATACCACCAGTCACCGCCGAACGCAGGGTATCAGTTGCCGGTGACGACGACAACGACGACGACGATGATCATCCAACTCAAGCTGACGCCGATGCTGGGCCTGAGCCCGAGCCCGAGCCTGATCCTTGAAGCTACCAGTAAGGCTCTCCCCGAATTCGCTACCTCGATATCACATCCGCTTCCCCCGGGGCGCTGATGGTGGATAAGGATGATAAGGATGATGTTATATGATGATGATGCAACTGTTTGATTTGTTTCTTTTTCTTCTTGCTTCTAATTACACAGTAGCGTCTCCGCGCTCAATGGAAATTGGACAGTATATACGTATGCTCAGAGTAGTTTTACAGTAATGGTACATAACACCGATTCCATTCCCGTCGTGATCGGGACACATGTGGGTGCTCTGGGGAAAAGAGGGGAAAACGATAACAAACGGGAGCATGAACGAGAGTCATGTATTACGCCAAACGAAAAGCCAAAGAACCACTTGGTAGGCGGAAAACATCGAAAGGAGTAAGGGCAAAGGGCCGCCATAAATATTGGGGTTGAGTACAATTACAGGGGACGGGGGTCTAGGCTGGGCTAGATAGCATCCAAAGGAAGCATTGAAGCGAAACAACGAAAAAGAACAAAAAAGTGCATATCTAGATGAAAACATGGTGAGAAAACTCGGAAGACAAGTTGTCAAGATATATCGTTGCAAGCGTGTGTCAGTTTATTTTACCATTGGGGTTAGACGTAGTAGGACAGCGTGCGATGGACGAGCAGCAGCTACTGTTCGTACCCACCAGGTCCCTGAAGAGAGGCCATCCAAATCCGGGTTTTATACAAACTAAAAAAGTATTATTGAGTCAAAAAGAGCGTTCAAAGGGCAAAAAATGAAGGCGCACCGGAACAATTCTCGTACAAGCTCTCGGAAATCGATGCGTTTTTCCGCAATAAAGTAAAAGGTCAGTTTTCGTCGGTCCCTGCACGCCGTGAGTTGAGAGGTGGCGCGATACACCACAGTAATGGGTGGAAGGGCGCACCATTGATATTCTGCATCTATGACTTCCATCGGCAATTTCCTCTGTCGTACTTTGCTTTGGCACAGCTGAAGTGCCTTCATTTCGTCCTGTATCTTGGTAACGAGATGTCTGCACAACGTCAGTTAAACTACCCAACGCGTGAACGCGTACGCGCATACGTACTGTGTATCCTGGAGTTGGGCTTTCCCATATATCATCTTTGGATTGATCTCCTTCTTCGAACCCACGCTGCCGCTGCCCTGCTGACCACCGGGACTGAGCGGTGCGCTGTCACCGTATCCCACGCGTTCCTTTTGCTCTCGTTGAAACGCCTCGACTTGCTCGAGCGTGATGGTGTCGTTGATGACTTTGCCCAGGTCTTTCCCCCGATCGGCTTCCACGATGACGAGGTCACCCACGCGGATGTCCAGGCTGAGATCTGTCAGGTAAAATAGATCCGTACGTCCAGCTTTGAACTCGACGATGTACAGTGGCCACGACGCAGGGACCGACGAGAGCGGGACGCCCTTGCCGAGATCGTTGATGTTGGCCTGTGCGGCATCGGATGTGCACCGTTGGATCTGCTGCGCGTAAAATGGCCCTTGCTGGGCCTGAATGGAACGCGGACTGGTCGGCGAGAGCGGGGAGGGCATCGTCCCCGTCCCCGAGCGATTGAACGTAGTGCTGCCATTGCCGTGGGCGGGTAAGTACTGGATGCCTTGTCCGGGGATGAAGCGCGCCGTAAGCGACTGCTGCTGCGAGGCAGTGCCGTTGCCACTCCCGAGGTACTGCGCCTTGGCGTCGATGAGCTGTTGTTCAAAGTGACCACGAGGAGGGCTTCCTCCGGTGGACAAACCACTGTCGCTAGGCGAGCCAAAGTGTTGGCGACTGGACGCAAACGAGGTTCCGCTGGGGATGTTGAGGTTCATGGACTTATAAGGGGAGAGGCGATCGGAAGAGGAAGGGCTGCGTGACATTGGAGCATAGATGGGGAGTGATGAAGGTTGGCTCGGGGGACGGGTAGAGGAGGAAGGCCCAGGACCGTCCTTCATGCTGAGAGAGCCGAGATCCGCAGCAAGGTCGTCGTCTGATAGCATGAGACCGCCACGGCCGCCGAAAGACGGGTTATGGAAGCCCGCCGGACGAGAGGACTCGTCCTGAGGGTCGTTTCCGAAGCCACCTACGACGGCTGGTCTCCGTGGCTGGACGACACTGACGCTATGCCGACGGCTGGTGGTACCACTGCCACCACCGCCGCTCTCGTCCTTGGGTGGGTTCATGCCCGCCCAAAGTTCGCGCAACGCAGAGCCGTCATCCAAAAGGATCTGCCCCACGTCGCGCACGAACGGGCTCATATTTGAGGCATCGATGGTTTGCCTGTTGGAATAGCCATTGGCACCGCCAATGTGCGAATCGAACTTATTACTCAAGGGTGATCTACCCATAGTTCCAAGTGATCCATACCGGCTGCTGCCAGGTGGTTTAATGTCCCCGTAGCGTGAGGCAGGGATATTGAGCGGATTGGTCTGGAGGGAGGATACATCGGACCAGAGGTGGTGGTTTTGGAATGGGCTGCCTATTGGACCAGGGCGCGTTGTTGTGGCGAGTGATTGGGACCTGCTACGGGTGAGATCGTAGGCGCGGCCACGGGCAGCGGGGACGGAAGGGGTGATATAGTGCTCATCGTAGGTATCAGATAGGGCTTCTGACTCGTCATCCTCGACGGTGGATGCAAATCGTGATTCACGCATGGCAGAGGCAAAGTTGGTCTGAGGGTTGGAGAAGGAGGAACTTCGTGTGGGAACGGAAGAGGGTAGGTCGCCCGCACGGGTGGTGGTATTGAAGGCATGCATTCTGGAAGCCCAAGGGGAGCTGGCGGAACCACCAAGACTGGAAGGTATGGTATGCTGCTGGGATGGGGAATTTAGAAAGGGCTGAGATTCTGTGTGCGGAGGTTGGCTGGCAGCGCGTTCCTTGAGAGAGCCGGATCCCGTGCTATCTTGCTTGGAAGGGACGAGGAAGCGGTTCTTGCGATCAGACTCGTCGTGTTGCTGTTGTTGGGTACTGTTTGAGGACTGCATCATGGTGCAGCAGAAATTATTTGGCAGGCCCTTGCGACCAGTAGGCGTCGTGTGATCCAGGAACAGTCCGGGTTTCACGTCTGTAACATTGCAAGGTTCATTCATTCCTGTGCGCGCACGGTCATCACGGTCGGAACGCACCACGGGCCTAGTTCTTTCTGGGGCGTCGGTTCCGCAAAAAAAAAAAAAAAGGTTGCAGGCACTCGCAAGCGGGCAGTGCTTGGACCGTAAAAGCGAAACTATCTATGGCACTGTCAGGGCGACGGAAGGGGACGGGATGCAAATAGGTGTAATTGGGGAAGGCCTTGGCTTGCCCAACCGAACGAGGACCTCCACCGCAATTTGTCGTGACAGGGGTCAGGTGGTCCTCATCACATGGACGGAGCCACAAACCAACATCAACTGCGCCTTAATTGCGTGCCTTCACCTGCCCCAGTCTCCGACACACATCTCTTCAACTCTAACGACATCCGCAGTGCCAAAACGTAAATGGAATCCATCTCAGACCTCTCTCCCCGCCCACCAATCACCGGAATCGGTGAATTTATGATCCAACCGTGTCCGTCGCGTCGCACACCCCCAACTGGGTATTCCAATCCGAACAGCTCGTCTTCTCACACCGGGAATCTCGTGGATCTTATCCTGGCCGCCTTGAACCGCAATCGTCAAGAGGCACCCAGCACCCATATTCTGAGCCTCGACACACTCTATCCTGTTCACCACCTTCCAGCACCTGCGATACGTTCAACAACCATGAAGCACCTACCTTCAAACATCAAAAACAACGTCCATCGCCTTGAACGGAGTGTTCCCAGGCCAGACATTGATCGGCACTTCACACTCCACTGTTTCTACTCCAACATCTTTCCATTCATGCTCCTCGCCTTCCCATGTTTTTGGCTCGTCTTCCTCTACCTCTTCATCGCCATCGTGGTACTCCCGCTCCGCAGCACCCAGGAAAGACGATACAAAGAAGTGCGTCCAGGTAGATGACGGCTGTACTGTTTGCTCGTCTTTCTTCGGCCGCTCCTTCGGTGCGATAGAGAGGTGGGCCTTGTACGATGTTCCCCATTCCCCTGCCGGCCCGTCTTGAGCAAGCTGCTTGACCCAAACACCGTGCGGACTGATCTGTGACGACTCCGCCGCCACCGCCACCAACAGGGACAACCTGACGCGCCAAAATAGTCCACCGGAGAAAGCCGACGGCTTCGGTATATGCCCTACGTCACCCAGTTGAACTTGGAAAGCTGGACTTGCATCCGAGGGTATATCGAGTGAAAAGGTCGTCCGGAGAACCGAGGAAACTAATGAAGCATGATGTTCTGCGTGGACTCGCCGCATATGCCGGAGATTACCAGCCGACGCTATTTGTGACGGGAGCGTCTCCTGAGATTCGAGCATCGCAGACAACTGGGGCAAGTAATCAGCCAGAATGACCAAACGCACATCCCGCGGCGGAAGACCTACCGATAAAACTCTTGACCGACCCTGCCGCTCGTTCAGCTCCACGACCCCTAACACAGTTTCGCCAAGCCTATATGCTGATTTGGTGAAAGTGAGCACAGCCACTTTGACCCCGTCCTTGTTTACGTCGTAGGACACTGAGTAGTGGTCACCTCATTCATCTGACCAAACCGAACGAAAATAGCTTACTTACCCTTCTTCGGGTTACGTGTTAGGATCTCAACGGCCTCCCTGCAACCTGTCAAAGCCCCACTATCACCCTCTTGTTCTCGTTCGAAATCGGCTTGCGTAGGCGATACTACTTCAAGTGGCTCCCTGATGCCAGCATCGGCGGCGTCAGCTTCGGAGAAAATAGCCAGCAAACGTTGCCCATAGTTTCGTAGATCATCCAGGGAACGGAAGCTATCGTTGGCTAAATACAATATTAGAATTTCATCATAGATGATTGATCCATACGCGCACGCACATTGCGGCAGAACCTTTGTGATTCCCTTTGAAGGACCATCCACCACGTTTGGTGCAGATTCCGTGGAGAGCATTCGCTTTCCCACAGGCCACAACAGGTCGTAAGGTCGTGGAACTTTCCCAACTAAAAGGTGTGATGAGTAAGGTGAGAAATGCCTTGCGCAGATCGTACCGGCGACGTGGTTGTACACGCGTATCGGAACCTTCATCACGCGGCTTATGCTGTTTGCACCCGTCGGCCCGAGACTACTCGATGATCTCATCGCAGATGCGCTGGCACGACATGTGCCTATTACCAGTTCATACGAGAACTTGAGTGCTCGGCCTCGGAACGTCGGCGGTAGGTTGTCTGGTAGTGATACCGTGTACGTGTCTTGAATGGACCATGTCAGTAGTGGATTGCGCCGAATACAAAAACTGCTCACATGTGCGCGATTCTCCTGGGGCGAGTACCAGGTCTACAGCAAGCATGGCCGGTTGTACATCAAATGTAGGAAGTGGTGCATCAGGATCAATGTCTTCTTCCGCCCCTCCGTTAATCAACCCGAGGCCGACAGCATTCTGCTGCCCATTCACCAGCGTTCCAGGCGGTACCGACGATACGGAAGACGTGCGAGAGCGTCCTGGTGCCCATGACTGGGAGGAAGGCAGGGGAGTCGAAGGCGCGGAATAGGTGGACGGTGAGAGAAGCGAGAAGAGACTGTTCGTGAGTGACGCTGAACGACTATGTGAACGCCGGTGCTCTTGTATGCGTTGATGTGACGTGATGTCCATGCTCCCACCGCCCACAATCGTGCGTTTCAACAGTTTAAGCCGGAGCGCGCCCAACATTTGCACTTGATCCGGGGTCATGACTACGCCTGGGAGAGGGGTGATGGAAACAGTGCCCAGGAGCTGCGCATAAGAATAGAGGATCAACTCAGAGTTTGAGCTGACGAGCGTGCCGCTTCGGAGTGACACCGCCGGTTTTGGTTGGGGGTTGGCGGGTGGGGGTCCATGTCCTAGGCCAAGTTGGGGAGGCAGTCGACGGGATTGAGAAGGACGGGGAGGATAAGCATTGGTATTCTTGAGCGAACGTTGGTCGAGTGACTCGGTCAGGGAAGGGGACCTTGGGAGAGGCGTTCCCAGGTAGGGAGTTGATGGGGTCTCTGCTATCGGGTCGAGGGCGAGTGAAAAGGTAGACGAGGATGAGCTGGACAAGCCGGACGATGGCTGGGGTAAGGGCTGTTGCACCTCATTGAGGTGAATATGGACGTCCGTCACGGACTGTTTGCGAGCGTGAGGGTGGTGCGGAGGAAGCTGAAAATCGGGGCTACGAGTCAAGGGCGATGTGGTGATCGGAAGTCCTTGATGCTGTGTGAGTCAGCTGCGCGAATAAATTTCTACATACGCACCTGCATCCGAGAACTCATTGTAAGCCCGTACATACTGCGGCGTGCTCACTCCTGCACTGCCGTTGCCCTTTGGGAACAATTCGCCAGCGGGAATGTCGATGGATAGGGACCTCGACTTTTCGAGGAGAAATTGTCGCTTCTGCTCCAAAATTGTCGACATATCCAACTTCCCGGGAACTTGGCCGATAAGTTTCTTCCGTGCAGGTATGTCGCGAGCACTGTTGACAGGGGCGGAAACAGGGAGCGCAGTTGGACGGGAGATGCCAGGGGAGGTGGGGGGCCTTGCAAGAGGGGCTGAGCTGATGGAATGGGCGCCTCGTTTATGCGAGTTCTTGTGCTTTTGGGACTCGGGGGTTCTGGTATTGGTAAAGGTGATCGTGACGGCGAACGGTTCGCCTGCAAAGTAGGATGCTTGCGAGGGGGTGACGTGTACGCGGATGGCGGGCTCGACGTCGGTCGTTTGGAAATCGTCGGCAGACATGACTGCGGGGGAGACGAGAGAGATCGTCTGGCAGAAAATGACACTATAAATACAAGAAATGAATCCCAAGGATGCGTGGGTCTGAGAACGGGAGGAGAACTAGTAAACCAACATCACGGCATTGTTTGCCAAAACCTTTGGATCCAAACACTCATCATGGCCAACTTCACCGCACGACTCGAGCCGTTCATTCTCATCTCAAAATCAGCCAAGGGCGCCGCCGCTGCAAAGCTCATCCAGGACGCCACTTCTGCCCCGGGCGTCTTCGTGTTTGCTGAGCTCCTTGACCTATCAAACATCCAAGAAGCACGTTCCGTCGTTGCTTCCCGTTTCTTTAGGAGTACTTACATTGCCTGAAATCAGCTTGCCACCAACGAGCAGTATGCATCCTTTCTGTCCCTCTTGCAGCTCTTTTCGTATCGCACATTCAGGGACTATCTAGGTCAATGGCGCGGCACGGTTGTGTGCATTTGATCAGTACTGACGGTTCCCGTTGCAGAGGACAAGGATTCCCTTCCACCTCTCAATCCGGCCCAGATAACAAAGCTGAAGTACCTTACGATAGTCACCCTTGGAACGGAACGTCATGTGCGACCATCACCCCGATACTCCTTTGTGTCCGTTAAGATAGTATTGCAGATCCTACCATACTCCTTGCTACTTCAAGAACTGCAGGTGGCAAGTATCAGGGAACTCGAGGACCTTATCATCGATGCCATCTACCTTGACATTCTCCGCGGCAAACTTGATCAGAAGGAGCAGCAGCTTGAGATCGAGTACACCATGGGAAGGGATCTCGAGCCAGGAAAGCCCGAGAAATTACTAGAAGCACTCCAGAACTGGTTCGTCCCACCACACCGCCTTTCTTTATTGAGCCTTTTTTTCATTTGCGACTTAGGGCAACTACGACGGCGACCGTGCTGTCAGAGCTCGACCAGAAGCTCATGGAAGCTGCCACCTATAACGTGACGGTGCAAGCGGAGAACGACGAACACGAAAAGGTGTACCAGACGAAGCTGAAAGAGGTCCAGGAACGTCAGAAGGATGGCAAGGGAGGGAGGCGAATCGCCCAGAATAGTATCGATAGTATGGACGTCGACGAACCTTTGTCTGATGGACTCAAGCTCAGAAATCGCAAGTATGTTCCCTTTCTTCTCGTCTTGTTTGCGTTACCTTATTGTTATCACAGACCAACAGCGGACGCCGCTGTGAAACAGTCACAACGGAAGCGTAACAGAGTATGAGACGCAGAATCACTGCAGTTTACTGTGCTCGTCGTCAGAGTCTGTATCAATAGTCACGGACATCCCGTTTACTTCATCAAATGTAATTCAGGGCTCCATATCTAATCAAAAAGCCAGACGTATGTTGTACGACAGAGGTCAGAGTCACGCGTATCACGTGAACTTTAATTGGCGCGACGTGTTGGCGTGGCGGTGTGCTGAGTGCTCCTCTTGACTTTCCTCCACCAAGTCAACCATGCCTGCAGAACGAGCCGGTGTAAGGTCTCTATCTTAATAATGCATATACACTCGCGACTGACGCACTGCGTCCAAGTACACGGTCACCATGTTCCTCGTCGATCTCTCTCCTTCCATGGGAGCCTCCAAAACAGTAGAGCTTCCCGATGATTCAAAGGGAGAGACGAGGAGCGTTGAGATGACAAAGTTGGAATGGTCACTCCAGTTTGTCAAAATGAAGGTCCAGGAGATGGCATGTCCCTCTCCCTTTTCTTCCGAATCTCTTCGAACTCATGCCGTGCCTGTGGTGCTAGATATTCAACGGGCGAAAGACGGATCAGTGCGGCGTAATTACTTTCGGCTCCGAGGGTGCGTGTTCCCTTTATGTTCTTTTCCCCGCGTAAATGAGCATGGAACCAACCGCCATGTGTGTTTTGGCCGAAAAAAAAAATACATGTTGATATTTGAACAGAAACCAACAACGTCGTCAACGAGAAGAACGGAGGTTATCAGCACGTTTCAGAATACATTCCAATTGGGCAACCAAATGCCGGTACACTCGCAAAGCTAGACGAGCTTCAAACGTCAGAGACTGCAGGGGATCGTAAGCTCACTCTCGTTATGTTTTCCTCGCGCATTTATCAACATGATGACATGGCATTCTGAAATCAGCAATCGACGCCTTGATCGTTGGCATTGAGACACAGAACATTTATCTGGAGAGGAAACGCACCTGGACGCGCAAAATAGTCTTAGTTACCGATGGCGAGTCCCCGATGGAGATTGAAGAGTGGGAAGGAATAGTGAAGAAAATGTCAAGTTTGAACGTATCATTGACTGTTGTGTGAGTGAAGAACTTGTTCAGCACCGTCATTTTGCTTGTCATTTCTTATGGACCATTGTCCAATATTCTTGCTTGACACCTCCATGATCTATTCGGTTTGTGGATCAACCAGACGCTGACATTTTGGAATAGGGGTGTCGACTTTGATGACGAAGAACTCGCATATCAAGAAGAAGACAAATCCCCCATAAAGGTATGCAAAAACATCCTGCTATGCTTTGTATCGACGGTGTTCCCGTAGCGCGTGAACGAAAGCTTCTACGCCCGCCTCACATCAGCCTTGCCCGAAGGCCTCGGGCTTCTGGGATCCCTCGAGCACGCGCTCCTCACACTTACTTACCCCCACATCAAGGAAACCAAGTCTGCGCTCTTCTCGACAACCCTGCGCCTAGGAGACGTCGAGGTACGTGAGAACGAAGCCGTCGAGCTCAACGTGTGCATCGCAAAGTGTACCAGCTTGGCCAGAGCGGCATCTTGGAAGAAGTTTTTCAAGAAAGATAATGAGGAGATTCAAGATGTTGAAGATGAGGGCAAGGCCGTTTATAAGGAGGTCAAGAAACGCACCGAATACTTCATCGACAGGTCCACTGAAGAGGACGAAGAAGGGAAAAGGGAAGGACAAACCATACAGGACATCGATATTTCAATGGATGTTGACGAAGAGAAGAGCGTCGCGGAAGAAGAGACGCGCCTCGAAAAGGTTGAAAAGGAACAACTTATCAGAGGGTTCAAATATGGGTCAACCTATGTCCCTTGTCCTGATGGGCAGTTTGAGCGGCTGAACACTAAGAAGGGCATTGAGATATGTGGATTTTTCCAGAAGAAGAACGTGCGTCTCCACTTCTCCCTCTTCCGCTTCAACTGATGCATTAGTTTGGTTTTATAGTTGAATCGTTCGCATCCCATGGGCGAGCTTTCATATGTCTACGCTTCCCCGGTCTCCATTCCTGATCAGCTCGCGTTCTCGTCCATTGTTCAGGCCATGTACGATAAAGGTGTCTTGGCAATTGCGAGAATGGTGAGGACCGAAGGTGCGGACCCAAAGATGGGTGTTCTGTCGCCTATAGTGTGGCCGAATGTGGATGTACTACTATGGGTGCAGGTATATGCTTCCCTCCCTTGCAAACTCGGAACAATAACGGATGACCATTGTATAGATGCCCTTCGCAGACGACGTCAGACACTATACCTTCCCCTCGCTCTTTACTCTTGTCTCAAGGTCGGGCGAAAAAATCACGAAACATCCTTATATTCCAACAGAGGAGCAACTTGAAGCTATGGACAACTTCGTGGATGCCATGGACCTCATGGTAGCAGGCGGCAAAGATGAAAAGGGGTAAGTTTATAAAATCCGACTCTTACCACCCTTGGGAGACTCAGATAGGCCCCTACAGCTCTCCCCAACCTTGGTTCGACCCAAGCCTCTCGTACAACCCGGCAATTCACCGTACGAAGCAGGCCCAGTTCCACTCTGCGGTGGTATCAGACCTCACGACCCACCCCCTTCCGCCACCCCATCCTGAGCTTACCAAATACTTTAATCCTCCGAAGCGTGTACTCAAGACTGCAAAACATGCTTTGGAGGAGTGCAAGGCTGCTTTCAATGTCAAGGAAGGCGCGTATTCTCCTAGTCTCATCTTCGCGTCAATGTCCAGCTTCGCTAACCATATAGTACTTCCTTCAGTTCCCAAGAGGGTCCCAAAAGCACGCAAGGACGGTCATGTGCACGCGCAGGACCAAGACGAGGACATGATTCTCCTTGACCAAAAGGGTCCCGCTCGAAAACGGCCTGCTGTCGTGTCCTCTGCCAAGTCGCAGGTCACCGACGCTTCTCCGTCTCGTGCTGGGAAGGAAAAGGTGTCTATGGACGACTCTGAGACGGAGTCGGAATCGGACGGAGAACTCTTGTTGGAGCCGAAACGGAAACCAAGTGCACCTGGGTTGCCGACCCCGACGGCTTCCCCCGAGCCGGGATCAGACCTACAACGAGCACCGGGGAGGATCATTGGGAATGCATATCCGCTCAGGGATTTCCGTCAGAACCTCAAGCAGGGTGACGTGGTGACGAAGGCGGTAGAAGATTTCGGGGCCGTGGTGAGAGAGATTGTTGGGCGGCCGTTTGCGAGTCGACGGAAAGATGAGATGGTAGCGTGTTTGAAGGAGTTGCGCGAGGCATGTTTGAGGGTGAGTTCATGCCTTGGATTGTATATGGGATTCGTTGAATTGACCCTGTATGCGCAGGAGGACGAGATAGATGCGTGGAACGAGTGAGTTGAGCTTTTACTTATCAACACCGCCTCTTTTTTGAGACTTGCTGGTCGCGCAGGATCTTGAAAGGACTGAAGCGAGACTGCACGAACGAGAACGGGAACAAAGACTTTTGGGCAGAGTTGCAGAAGCTAGGGAGCCAGATAAGTTTGATCGGCTCAACAGAAGCAAAGCGCGTCGGAGCGATATCAGATACTTCAGACACTGCTGCTGATGTGGTGAGTGCACCTTTTTTGCCCATTCCCCGACGTTTGTTGACAGTTTGGGGTAGTTTATGCAACAGTAAGGACTACGAAATGTCGTGAAATGTCGTGTGTGTATAATAGATCAATCGACCAAGCGTGACATCATTGATGCCATATTTCCCATTGTCTGCAAGTCGAGTCTCTCATAACTGGAGACCCTGCACCATTCGTTTCTTCCTTCAAAGTACTATCCTCGAATGCTCTGGTGGACATGCGAGCAGTCTGCACTGCTGCAAATGCGCTGCACTCGCGTTATTGGGCTGGATGGAGGATTTGTCACGTCAAGCGACGTCTCTGTCGCAGAGTCATCGCCACTTTCGTCATTAGAATGCCCCTGTGTGTTACAAATGGCAGCCCAAGACACCATCGCGACTTCACTATCAACACCCATCTCCAACACTCACACGACAACATCATGTCATTCTCCGACCCCCTTGGCGCAGTTACGACCGCCATCCAAGAGGCGGGTATCTTCCCCGACGTGATCCCCGACAAGACCGGCCCCTTTGCTCCCGAAGCGCTGCTCTTCATGAAATGGCCCACTGGAAAAGAAACCAGGTTGGGAAACACACTGACGACAATCGACACGGCCGACGAACCCTTGGTATCGTTTACCCCTACGCAGTCGTTTGCGGCGGCGACCGACGTGGGATATACGCTCGTCATGACCGATCCGGACGCACCGTCCAGGAGCGATCCTAAGATGGGGCAGTGGCGCCATTGGCTTGTGAGTTTGAATGAGTCAATGGGAATGCGGTGGGCTGACGAGCATGTGCGTGTGGGTTGTATAGGTGACGGGTCTCAAGGCACCTGCCTTGAGTGCGATTGATACAGGAGACCTGAGTGCGCGTGTGACGAGGCCGGCGACGACGCCTTATTACCCGCCCGCCCCGCCTCGGGGCACAGGACCTCACCGCTATGGTAAATATATTCATGCAGACATCGACTACCGTGCCGCTGACTTGTCCGCTCCCTCTCTTCCTCACTCTCCCTGGCGGGGGCCCAGTGTTTTTGCTTTACCAAGAGCCGAGCGTGAATTTTTCGATCCCGACGCACGCGCATGAATACAGGAGCGGGCCCAAGGATCGGGCAAAGTGGAACACGGCGAGTTTTGCAGAACAGTATGGACTGAAGCTGGTGGGAGCGAATTATGTCGTTGTGAGGGGAGATGAGTAGGCATGTGAGTATGTGAACGTTTTTTTTACAATATTTGGGCTCGTCGACATTTTTGTGTACTGCCTTGTATTTGTTCGAGGGAAAAGACATTGAGCGAGCGTTTGGAACTGTCAGTATAGGTGGAGGATCGACGAGTGGATGAAGGGTTGCGACCGCTGGCGTAGGTGGCCTGCATCTCTGTTTCCGTGCACCGAGGGACGATGACGAGTCGCTTTGTCACTACTCGACGTCTAAATTTGACGTGAAAATGAAGCCCAAGGATGTTTCCGAGAGTCAGCGAGTTGAACTTGCTGAACCTTTTTCTGAGACGATAGCCTGGTCCTGAGTATACCAACGCCCGAGCCAGCGGATATCGAAAATAGCGAGCGAGTAGCATGGTCGAGGAGGGCGGGGAAGCAGTGCAGTACTGGCACTATCGCCGGACGAGATACTCATCACGGTCACTGGGTCGATCAGATAATGTGCTACTTCATTGGATGAACACTTTGCAGGATATCCGTTTTAGGAAGATTGAGCCATCGGAAGAACCATCAGCAGCAGTTGACGCGGCCTGACTCACCAAGTTCAAAAACCAGGCAAAAACAACGTTTCTCAACTCGACAGCGATGGACTATGCGGACGAGACCAAGGCCCGGACGCTTGTATTCAAATGTCGTGTTTGTGAAATGAGGCTTCGGTTTTGTAAGCGTTTTACATTGCTAGTCAGCCTTGACGATTTGATGATCATTATATCTTGAAAGACAAGAAAGAGGAAGTTGGAATCCATCCCATTGGACACACGCGCCACGCTCCCAGTTTCCGACGCTCCGCTCCGTTTGTGCCCAATAGAACGTCCGGCATAGCAATGTCGCATTGTCCCTGGAATAACTTGGATGTGAGCAGAAACATATCAGATCAGATCACCTTGTATTTCATATAACATAGGCCGTGGTCTGTATATATCCCTACTTTGCGTGCCGATCTCGACCACCGATAATGATGAGACACTAGAACCCGTGAGGAAAGGTCATGTTCAAAATATCTCAGTGGAGCTATGCCGGACCACTTTCATTCGTTCAGATAGAAACGTTAACCTAGAAGGAAATATCGTCCGTGGGCAAAACTTCAATGCGTGGAGAAGCCCATCCACTTTAATCATGGAGAGAGCTGCATGCTTATCAAAGGTATTGTCAAGATATGGGTCCGGACGCTTATCTAGTTACAAATTTCAACCATCACGGATAAACGTGGACACTTGATCTCCCCCATCTTCACACAAGTACTCGCATCATCAACTCTCTAGCTGCTCCAATGGCCGCCCCTCGTCAACCCGCCAGTTTATCGACAAACTACGCTGCGTGAGTCCTTGCATGTGCGCTTGACTGTCTAAAACGGGCGTGCAACAGTCGGCTTGAAATGCTCTGCAAGATCGAGCGTCTCGGAGGATCGGCCGGATATGAAGTGAATCCCGATGCATTCAGTGACCTTGTTCCGGTGAGTGAACCGACGTTCTAACAGATACGTCCACTGACCGTTTGTATGACGGATCTTCAGGCCCTTGATCCATTTGATTCAGAGTAATTTCGCGTCCCCCCTTCGTCGTATCCTTCATTACCACTATATTTGTTATAGCATCTGGACTAAAGCCATTGATGAACTGGTAGAAAATGTAACAGAACCAGATGCACAAGCATTGAAAGCTATGCTGCAGGCCGAGCTCGATTTACAGCACTCCGTACGTGTTGCTGTCGTGCAGATATGTCTTCCTACGTTGATTCTGTGTGATCACAGGACCCAAGGCTAGCACAAAAACAACGGTAAGATATGTGTGACATGTCCCTGGTCTCCATCCAATGTAGCTTCGCATGCAAGCATCTCCAATATCATCAAAGGAATCGAGTCCCTTGGCGGATCCATTGGTTTCCAGAAATTCACGGTGAACCATCGAATCGTGTCATCTCACTCTGATGACCAGGGAACTACTGCTTCCTTTGAGACCCAATCGGTCGCTGATGAATGGCCTCACTGCTATGCCACGGGCTTTGTCCGGAGAGCTTTGCTCATCACGGGACTTGACATTTTTGCCAATCAGCACTCCGGCTCGGGCCACGCGTGGGGACCTGCCCTTGGCATCGGCAATTTACAGGGTGCACTGTTTTATTCGAGCTTCGATGCGAACAGCTTCAGCTTTGAAAACGTTTCAGCAGGTGCCGGGGCTTCAATGAGGTTGAATGGTGTCATAACTTCCTTCTTTGTGGGGGCGTTGATCGGGGAAAGTAAAGGATTCTCGTTTGAAGGCAATTGGAATTGGTGAACGGGTGGGGCATGAAATAACTACCTAGGTGAAGATTTTTAAGAAGGGTTGCGTTGTCATCTGTAAGGGGATACAACGGGCCGAGATGTATCATGATCGTGGATAAATACCACATCACTAGTACAGGGAACTTTTGACAGAGCGATAAGACCGCTATCCCGAGGGAAGAATATCGAGCGCACCCAGTTCCTTGTCCTCCATTCGAGGTCGCTAAAATATGTAAATAGCCCCTTTCTGTGCGAGTCACGTGACGTAGGATATTTTCTTTGACTTTTACATTTGCTCTTGAACTAACTACGATGGCACACAAAGCACAAGATTCATTCAGCGATGACGATGCTCCTGAAGCCATTTCCCACTCGACGTCCAAAGCCGACCTGAAACGCAGTCAGAAAGCCCTACACGACTTTGAGGCGGAGGAAAAAGCACGCAGAAAGGCGCGTAATCGAGAGAGGGATCGAAAGTTAAAAGAAAGAGCGCGTGTGACCAAGGGTGGAAAGACGGGCGAGAAGTTACGAAGGGTCAGATTCATGGATCAGACATTGGAAGGGGGAAGTAGTGGTGGGGACGAGGGTGATGACGATGACGATGTGGAAGCGAGGATGTTGAGAGCTATGAGGGATGCGGCGGACGAAATGGAGAGTGACGACGACGACGATGGCGAATTCAAGGGATTTGGGCAGGGAATGGATCTAGGCGATTCAGACATGGCATCGGAGTCGGACTCTTCCTTTGCGCAAGAAGACGACGACGGCACCGAAATGTCGTTGTGGGAAAGCGACTCGATGGACCCGGAAACCCCGACGGACGACGAGGAAATGGATGAAGACAAGGACGAAGAGATCACGCCATTCAACGCGAATATCCGCAAACCTAGCAGGAAAGCCAACTATCTTGCGGACGATCTATTCGCAGCTGCTTTTGCCTCCCAAAATTCGAAACCGCCCAACGAAAACATAGGATCGATTCAACAACATACAACCAGGAAACGACGGCGGAAGTCCACTGCGCGTCCAAAGGACTTAGTGATTGGGTACGTCACGTCTTCTTGGATCCAGCTCGTGAGGTATTCATCTCGGATTCAGTGGTCGTACCATCCGCATGTTGCCCCGACCCTCGGATCCACGATCACAAGCCACAGCACGATGTGTCCCGTCTGCACACGCTCGCAAATTTGTGGACCAAAGCCTAGCTATGAAGGGCAAGCAAGCACTTCTCAAGGCCAAGAAAAAAGGGTGGGAAAGACGGCTAGGTAGATCAACCTTTCGACTCTACTCACTCCGCCTGCTGATGCGATATTCTCTAGTAAATGTCGGAGTCATGAAATACCAAGGAGCACCGCATGGATTTGCTCGGATCACACGGTAAAGAGATCAGTTATCACATTCTCTAAGCTCTGCTTGTCAGTTGGCTCAGTTTTGTTCTCCAATGCCGAGAAGGACGCCTCGAATTCTGCCATGTGCAATCCCCCACTGTCAGGCCGACTTCTGGTTCTTTAGGGCCGCTTTGCCGTAGTAATATCTCTGTCGTCCAATACCAGTAAACCAAGCCAGCCTGGCAGATATGTCAAACCATGGACACTTTCGAGAGGCAGAATTGCTCACCTCATGGTGAGAAGAAAGACGACAAAAGTGATGTTTCCATGAGTCATAGAGTTCCACGACCCAAATGAATATCGCAAGTCTTCCGGAAGGCCAACCCACGAAGCTATAATACTGTAGCCTCATCGAAAAAAGTTGTGGTATGCACCATCCGAGACCAACTCACTGTGTGACCTGGCCGTATCGTGGTCAGCCTGAAGAAAGACCTACAACAGAGTGTGTGGTACTCACATCCGCCAAGGCCAGCGCAGTCATGCTCGCGCCCAAGATACGTTCCTGAGCCTCAGGATCGTTAGGCAGCGTGTCCCGGATCGCTCGAAATACGAGCGAGGATATTAATCCCAGCAACATGTAGCCTGTAGAAGTGAACCGAACAATAAGTACCACTGCTTGGGTTGCAGATGACTGATATACAATTGCCAAGTTGCCATATCGCCATCGTCGTTCTCGCGTCCAGCGCCCCAGAGGGGGCACCCGCTGGGATGAGCTGGGAGTGGAACCATTCTGGCCCGGGGAAGAACCATGCCAGGAAGGCAGGGGAAACCGTTGACACTGCCGTGACACATAATTAGCTGTGGGCATGTTTATAGACTGAAGAAAAAACTGACGAGGTTCGAAGTAGAGAAATAGGGCCTGGTAGAAACCTGGAAGTGCAGGGAAGCTGCGAGGCATGATGATTCGACAACTTCTAGTTGAGAGTCTGTGTGTGAATGGATGCTCCTAATTTATGTAAATCAAGAACTTCATAAACACCCAGCATAGTACGCAATATCGCAAAGGATGAATTCAAGGCCAAATGTGAGAGATTTCGATGCCACGACAGTTTGGCTGCTCAATGTATTGCATGCTGGGTACTGTAAGTAATTAGTCGAGGAGTGATGTAGTGGTTGGCAGCGAGTGGCCGCCCCCAATAACTTTTGTGGAGTCGGAGTTCTGTACTGTAGCTTTCGCCTTCGGAATAGTAGTCTTAAAGCTTGTTGAAAGCTTGATTCTTGAGCTACACTGATAGCCCTACCCTAGCCGAAACATTGGTCCAACAGGGCAAACAGTTTGATGCACGTAGTATCCAGGGAAGAACGCATCGAATCTGGAGATACAAATTCGAACACCTGAACCTCACGTGACATGGCACTTGAACTTACAACTCACAAGCCTGCGAACCCCCGCACTGTTCCACCCCAGAAGACAAGGCAGTCGCCTTGACGATAACCCTGACTCGTCAGTGCCCGATCTTCCTGTCTAGTCCGTAAACCCAGTCCGCAGCCGCCGGCGACTCGACGGAGTAGCAACAACGTTGACCTCCGCCGGGAACCAAGGCACAAACTACAGATACGCCGAAACCATTCCCCAAGACTACGGTAATGTAGGATGATTCCTGCAGCAACGCCATCTGCTTCGTGTTCGATAGCACAAGTGTTGTACTCGCTGTTTCAGATAGCGGTGGCTCGTCGTAGCGAGCTCATTCGAGGACCATCCATGGTACGCCACTTCCGTGTTTCTCCAACTAAATTTCCTCACATCACGGATCTAACCCCATTCATGTATCTCAAACGAGGCGTTCACGGTTGGCATGGTACAAAGCCGGAAACGCGGGGGAACGGCTATAAACAGGTTCCGCGTTCGAGAGGCCCGATATGAGCTTGTACAGTCACAAATATATCGAATCTCGCAACAACGCGGGGACAATTATGGACTTGGAGCTTAGCGTTCTCTTGCCATGTGAGTTATGCCAAGGATCTGAACTCCTTTAGGCTTGACAATCTCGAGGAAAGACTCCCTATTTGCAATATGGTGGCAAATGGCGTTAAGGCTACAGGGTAGCATCAGACAGATGTGGAGGTGAAGCCCTTTAGGGAGGTTGGATACATTGGATCCGTGACTCGATCTAGGCAGCGGCTGCTCTCCTTACGGGTGTGTCATCTAAGAGGTACGGTGGAGAGTCCTAGTCAGGGGCTGAGATATCATGCATGGACGCTGTGTCACTAGTGCGCTCGATACGGGGGTACGGGGACGTGTGACGAGGCTGCGCCCGATGCTTTATCACCCACCAGCCCCGCCTCGGGGGAATGGACCTCGCCACTATGGTAATATCTACCGAGACGTGTTGACAAGGATCCCGTGTTACTGGATGTGTTCGTGCAAGTGTTTCTGCTCCAGCATGAACTCTTCTATTCCGGTTGTTTCAAAAATCCATGTCCGGAACTAGGGACTCGATCGGGCAGAGCGGAACGCGGCGAATTTTACTGGACAACGTGGTCTGAAACTTGTCGGGGTGATTCATGATGCTGTTGTCTCGGGAAGACTCTTTAGATCAGATCCGGAGATGCACAACTTGAACTTCACCTCATCCCCACGGAAGTACATACTAAAAGCAACAAGCCCATGGACCACGCCCTACTCTGTCCCGGAAGGAAAAGTAGTCACCTTGATGATAGCCCCGGCTCGTCGGTGTTCGATCTTCCTGTCCAGCCCGCGAACCTCAGTCCGCAGCCACTGGCGACTCAAGGAAGCAGCAACAACTCTGACCTCCGCTCGAGAACAAGCGCCCAAACTACAGATACACCAGAGCTATCTCCCAAAATCACGGTGATATCGGGCGGTTCTGGCGGAAATGCCATCTGCTCCGCGTTCGACAATGCGTGTTTTGTACTTCCCGTTTCGGACGACGGGGGTTCGTCTAGCGAGATCATTCGTGTTCTTGGAGGACCGTCTATAGGTGCGCCACCCCCGTGTTTCTTCAATCGATTATCCTCGTGGGTCACCGACTCGATGCGTGTCCAAGGTGATATTCGCTCCAGACTTGTTCGTATGATACCTCCAGTACCCCCGAACTCCCCCCTCGGTGCCGTGCGCACGCTTCTTTCATACAGGTTACCTGCGAATGTTTCCGAGCGCGAAGCTCGCGAGGAATGGAGAGACATCATCGAAGGACACAGTCCTCTCTGGTCGGGAATTCCCAACGACCGCAAAGAAACTATCCGAGGTTCGTTACAGCACCTTCGCGTAAACGTATTCACTTTTTCGGGACGTGTAGGCTTTCTCGTCTACTTTGAGAACGAGGTGCTCAAACGCGCTCATAAGAACTTTTCCTTCTTGAACGGAAGGTAATGCCAAGCTAGTCCAGGGAAGTACTTGCCTAACCGATTATTTGCTAGCATCGGAAATTATTTCATTTCTGGTGCTCAAACCTTCTTCCGGTCCTTACCATCAGCTATATTTTTGTTCGCATCCATCACTAACAGTCAGGTATGTCCCCCCTTGGGAATGTAGCTCTGCCACCGATTGACAGGCTACGTGGAGGCGGATATACTGCCGGTTATAGTTACCAACCACACGGTGACTATTTCTGCGGAGCTTGTAAGTCTCATGCTCAAACTGGGATAATACAAGCACGGAAGCGCTTCCAAATAGGAAAATGGCGCCAGGCTCGTTGGACAGTGCGAGATATCCCACCCCGTGAATCCCTCGTCATCATTTGAGGAAGACAGTCCAGAGATGGATGTATTTTCCCCCGTGGATGGCATGGGTGAAAGTATTCCCCATCGATCTAATGTTATGTACAGCCAAATGGACAAAGACCGCGGTTATGAGCCATTGCAGGCCAAGATATACAGTGGGTAGATCGCTGCACAGATCTTGTGAATTCTCGATGAACCCACGGCATCTCGAGATAGGGTTGTATTACATCAATTCGTATGGGCATGAGGTACATCCCACGCCGAACCCTGAGTTCATCAAGACAGTTGCGACCTCCGAGGCTTTGGTGTATTCCTGCGGGTCGCTCTGGACAAGGTAAGCTCAGAGTTCGATTGGTGACTCTGAATGACACGCTGTCGCAAATAGTATCATTCCCTGCTTAGCCCTTCGTGGAGTGGCGTCTGCAATTGCACGATCTAGCCTTTTAAGGGCTAAAATCCTTCTGTGTGAGCCATGTTACCTTCGGGATCTATACTATTCTCCCCCTGATATCTATATCCGTCAGTAAATGGAAAGAATGACAGGGAAACTGACGGTTACACCGCTGTCGACTACGTCAAGTAAGTACGGTTACTGCTCAGTCCAAGCATGTGGGCCCTCAATCTCACGCTTCCCCAGAGCCATCGTGGGGGCACTTAACTCCGATTACCAAAAGCCATCCTACGGCCTCGGGAATGCAAGTACAATTTACCCGATCTCGGCGTTCCTTACCCATCTTGTCTGGCTCGAGGGAACGCTTATCGAGGTCGACATGATGGCATTGACAGTGAGTTCCGACACTACCATTTACCGTCGTTGCTCTGAGGTTTGTTCATCCTACAGGCGTTGGGCGTCAAGTCTATCATGGTCAGAGGTAGCGTCGAAGATAATGTGGAACGGGGTCCGTGGTATGATTCGGGCGTGGTTAGACACGTGCTTGCACAGATCCTGGCACAATAATCTTCCTTCACCCTTTGTTTGCTCTTCACGTTCAAGGTTATGTCATGGCTGTTTCTCCCTTGGGACCGTTGCCAGTGGTCAGAGGCTTACCAAGCTGGCGGGGGAAAAAGAGACCTTTTTGAGCCTCTAGTTTCAAACCCATACCACCTCTCTCAGGTGCCCGTGATCTTTGATCAGTATCTCGTACTTGTGCCGTTGCACTTTGCCTTAAGTTGGAGTACGGAGAACTTTTATTGCCACCCCCACGCACAGGGTGTCTGTCAATCATTGTGTCACGCCTAGCGAGAGGTTTCCCCCCAGTCACAGCAATTGACAAGCGAAGCAATAGCTTCCGTCCCATCTGATTTTATCTTCCTCGCGCTTTGTCTTTCCTACTGTGTTCATCGTGTCCGGCTCCGGCTACGTTGACTTGTTCCCAGTCTACCATGCTCTCTACCCGCGCGCAGCGCAGGCTTAGACAAGGTCCCACAGACTATTCAAGCCCCTACTGCAACTCACACGTCGATGACATTTTAAAGGTAACAAAGCTTCGTGGACTACATTCGTGGGCCACAGTCAGAGCACAGTCTCTCTTTCAGATCACGTTCTTGGTAGCGGCCTGTCTGGACGCGAATTATTAGTTCGCTGGTGTCTTCGTCTGTGCAAGACGATATGGTCCCAAGCATGACATGGGCGTCGAGGCTCGGCGAGCTTGAACTGTCGACCACCGTGAGGTTAACATGTGGTTACGCCGCCTAGCTACAAAGCTAGCTCCGCACGAACCGCACCGCACCTCCAGCTGAGTCGTCGACGTTCGTGACGATTGCATCATACTTGGCCTTGGACCGCATTCATTGGATTGCTTGTTCCATTCCCCGGAAAACGCATTGACTCGTGAGCATGGGTAGTGGAGTAGGGGGAAGCTTATCTCTTAGAGAGGAATGATTCTTTTGAGCGCGAACGTGCCCTCTGAACGAGGCACAACCATACGTGTGAACGTTCTTAGACTCGATCGCCCGTGAGACTGTCCCAAAGTTGACATTTGGGATGTAGAGAATGGAGTCGAATAGTTTGATCTGATCGAAAACCAGTCTGGATATACATCCGGCCTTGCAAGGTCAAATCGCTCCTTTACGTTTGACGAAGGAGGCCTAGTACTGAGACGACGGCAAAGTTGGTTGAGACCACGCTCGCGCTCGCCGTCAGTGTCAGCCTAGAATCTCATGCCTTATCAGTGAAGACAGGGTATTTACTCTGACTAGCACATACTCGGGGGTAAGGTGAAACTAGGCAGCAAATGTCAAATGAAACGAGGTCATGTTTGTGACTTGTCTGGGCAAGTCTCTTCAATTCAAAACACTGCCTCAGTGTGAATGGGTGCCAGTCATGAGTAAACACCCTTCATTCATTTTACGAAACGGTGTCATGAGGAGCGACTAAAAGATACGCCTGGACCCTCAACGCACACTTAATTAAATTGACCTGCAGCGCTGTCTTCGACTCCAGCCCCATCTCCTTATCAACGAGCCTCAGTTTTTTCATGCTCGCCTCATCCCATTAGGCTAGACGTTACTCAGTAAAAGGCGTTAGTGCTTTGTGTCTCCGTAGGAAGCATACGTATGAGTCATTCAGAGGCCCTATCCTCATACCCAGGTGCGTTTGATTGACCAGAAATACCAATTTCGCCCACGACGCTATGTATGGCTCATGGGGTTCGTAGATGTTGGGAGGTTTGTGCACGACACCAAGCATGACATGGAAATGGCGTCGACTGACAGCGAGACCTCCCGTGATCCATATGCAAGCCACCGTCATGCACTGGATTTCGAGAGCGAGAGTGATGAGGAGACGGCAGCGCATGTGGCATCAGACGGGTACCCAACGTCAACGGCTGCCCAAAACCTTCACGTCTCACCTGTGAGTTACCGATCATGTCTCTTCAGGACCCTAGCATGCCACGTCCACGTCTACCCCCTCATGCATCATGAGTCGTCAGCACATCTCTATCTTAAACGAGTCTCACTTTTTTTTTTTTTTTTTCAAAACACAATACACATGACGTGTCCATGTCATCCTCGCTGATCACATCCAAGTCCAGGGTGAACCATCGATCCTGACAGGTCTTGATCGAAAAGGTCCCCGTGTGCGATTTCGGTCGCGTGTCCGGATATCGGCAGGGATGGGTCGACGACGGCGACGTTCTGGTGGGCTCTCCTCGGATACCTCATCCATCTCTGGCTCGCCCTCCTCTTCGATCTCGGCTCCGCTGCGGACACATTACACAGGGAACAATGGGTTAGGTCCGTTGGGGAGCAGAGTGGGCCTTTTAGGATCGCAGGCCGCACTGTTCCTCCCTCCAAGCCAAGGTCAGTACGCGGATGGCGGAAAGGGGATCGCCAGCGGGAGCGGGGACGGGAATGCTCGGACGCGGTCTCTGCAGACGTTTCTAGACGACGATGTTGATGAACACACACACCTCATGACGTCCGCGGCTCGGCATTCTTACGTCGGAAACCAGTATACGTACGATGAGCATCATGACGATGCGGAGCAGGAACGGCGGTGGAAGGAGCAGCTAGTGGATGAAGTATTTGGAAAATGGCCAGCAAGGGTCCTTAATAGACATGTAAGTCGTCCATGCTCTCGAATGGCCGCTGGTTTTCATGGTCGTTTGCTGCCCCAGTGGTGGTGGTGGCGTCTAGAACCCATCTTGTGCTGTTTTTGCAACCTGGACGAGGAGCAGGGATGATACATCTCTGAAAAATTGGTCTCTATATCGGCTACTTGAAAATGTACCACGGTGTATCACAACATTTGTATCATAAACCCTCTATGTATCATGCAGCATTACTATTGCACTCTAAAAACCACTCTTGTTGAAAGGTGTAAATATCAGTAGAGATCGGGTCAATGCTTAGGGATCACCATGGTAGGGGGAAGGGTTGAGATGGGAGGAAGTAAGCTCGCTGCAGTCTTGCGCGCATTTTGGATCAGAAGCTGATCCATAACAACAATGGCTGCCATGGCTTCGACGATGGGGACAGCACGAGGCACCACACAGGGATCATGACGGCCTCGGGCGGCCAAAGTCCCTGGTGTTCCATCATACTGAGCGGTGTTCTGCGCCTGTGAAATAGTGGCCGGAGATTTGAAGCCGATCCTGTATCAAGTAATCCTTAGATGACCCGCCTTGTCAGGAAACTCCAAGGATAGACTTGCCTGAAGTAAATGGCTTCGCCATTGGTGATCCCGCCCTGGATTCCCCCGCTCCAGTTCGTAGAAGTACCAAGTTTGCCGTCCTTGAGCACGAAGGGGTCGTTATGCTTGCTTCCCGGGACTTCGGTGCCTTTGAATCCAGATCCGACCTCGAAAGCCTTAGTGGCGGGAATAGAGAGCATAGCATGGGCCAATTTGGCTTCGAACTTGTCGAAGACGGGCTCTCCCAGGCCCGATGGAACATTACGGATAACACAGGTTACTGTGCCTCCGATTGAATCTTGCGCTTCCTTGGCACGGATAATGCGCTGACCGATTGAGGAAATGGAAGTGAGGTAAGGTTAGGCAATCGAGAGTGGAACAATTAGCGCGATAGACCTACCTGGGTCATCCGTTCAGCTGTTTCGGTGTGAGGACAACGTGTAGGGTGTTTGTCGACCTCTTCACGAGTAATAGTCGCCAGAAGCTGACGGAATTCTGTGGAGAGGGCGCCTTCGATGTCGTCGTCTTCGTCGGCATCTGGGGTGATGGATGGCGGTGCGACACTTGATGGTAAATGAATCTTGCCGACGGACGAGACGAATGCCACTATCTCAATACCGTACACCAGTTTCAGGTACCTCTCGGCGATGGCACCAGCGGCAACACGCCCTGTTCAAGTTATCCTGTGAGGAATGGAGACACTGGACGACGGAAGATCGGATTTACCGATGGTCTCCCGAGCACTGCTACGCCCACCCCCACTGCTTGCCTTGATGCCGTATTTTTCAAGGTAAGTGTAGTCTGCGTGACTGGGGCGTGGGTAGAGATCTGTTTCAGAATAGTCTTTTGGGCGCTGATCCTCGTTTCTGACGAAGAGCCCGATAGGTGTTCCGAGAGTAACTCCTTGCTCGATTCCGGATTGGATTTGGACCAGGTCTTTTTCATCTCTCTGTCGATGGAACGTGAGACAAGGAGGATGGAGCTATGATTGGACAACTTGCGGGTGTAGTCAGGTTGCTCTGGCCGGGTCTTCTTCGACTTAGCTGAACTTGGATGTCCGCAGCAGATAATTCAAGACCCTGGGACTGGTCAGCCGGATGATCACGGAATGAGGCAGATGAGTCATACCGGAGGACATCCATCAATGATGGCACCAACGGAAGCACAGTGACTTTCGCCGTAGGTGGTGACGCGGAAGGCAGATCCAAATGTCGACATTGCGGAACTGTGGTAGGGAGTGGTGGTGAGAGCTAAGCAGCGGGCGATAGAGGCACTGGGATACAGCGGACCTTTATAACACGGTTTCTTGGTCGCTCCGGATCGGTAGGGCAGCGCGAGGCGGTACTCGACCGAACTAAAGGCGATCCGGATACGGTCCTGATGGCGAGTCAGGCTAGCGAGATCAAGCAACAGCAGTGCTTTTTGACGTCAATGTCGGACGAGTACTACTTGGTGGTTAGAGGTCTCCCTGACCGATATGTTTGTCGTCGAGCATGGTCTCGTGGGAATGGCAGTGCTCAGTTCAGTCTCGTGTACAAAGTGGATCTTATTTACTCGTTACATTACCGCAACCATCGCGTTAACCGCGACCTATCCACACAAGAACCCGATTCATCGCATCAGTCACCATGTCTGTTAATGGCTCAGTCTCCGGCGCCGTCGCTTCCGGCTCGAGGTCGCGCCCACAGGCGAGAAAGAAGCCAAACGACGATGCAGCATACTTTGGACCACCTACCGCGTCTAAAAGACAGGCGGCCGATAGGGCGGAGGGAGAGCCTCGGGTCAAGAGAAAGCGCGCAGAACCACTAAGAAAAACAGACAGGGCGGGTGTCAGTGCAGAGGCAGAAGAAAAATCGAGTGTATGTTTCTCCTCACACGAGGCTGCGGCGTTTGAGCGTACAGTCCGATTCAAGTCAGGGAGGCTCACCTGGTCATGTCCAGATCGACTTCAAAAGCTTACCCATGGCCGCACTCCATCGATACATCTCGCATTTTAACCTCATACCCCTCATAAGCCCTTCACCACTCACATTTACCGACCCGCCGACTCCTGCATTCATTCTGGAACCCACGCCTCACAGTTCTCGGGCCCTTAGCCCTCTCGTCATCCCCACTCCGGCGAATCGGCCACGAAGGGACCCAAAGGACCAGAGTCGGAGGCGTAGTTCGCGCCTCTTGGAAGAGAATGAGGTTCGCACACCAATAATGTCTGACGTTGCAGACGTCCACACATTATTAGCAACCTTGGCTGAGAGACATTTTCAAGACTATGCGGTCAACGAGATCGATACGCTGGCATCCTTCATGGTCAAAACAAAATGCGAATAATGTATTTCATAGACGTGCGCTGGCCGCTGCTCAACCGTATTCTATGTTTTATTTCCATTCTGTTCAATGTACTCCCTTCACACTCTGCACTGTTGTGTCCGCCCAGTGGATGGAAATCACCGCTTAATCTGACCCACCGTCGAATTGGTCCATTGATTCTGAAATTTCCGCCTCGCTTGTTTGCAACCAGCCTTCTTTCCGCACTGCCATTCATTATCTTATCAGACAAGATAATGAATGCTGACTACGCAATCTCACCGATTTTGCATCGCCGAGATGGACGTCGTGCCAAATGTTGGTCCCAGAGTAATCATAAAGGCACGCCAGCCTTTGTCTCTGTCCATGAGCACCATTAACTCTGGCTGCAGCTTTTCGGAGATCCACTTCATGTGGCATGTCGGACTACCGAGTCGCCACGGAGATGCGTCGTGACCAGCCGGGACCAGCTTTTGTCATCTTGTAGCAGCGTTGTGCAGCCCGGTGTGTTCTACTTCTTCACGAAAGGAACACGGCCTTTCGCTGCTATGAACGAATTCCATTCATCCATGCTTAGGCTTTTTGCAGATCATTTCGCGACTTTTATGGAGTCTGCATTTTCGTGGCACGAATGAATGCCACCGTCGCGGTCATTATCGTCTTCCCTCTGGTTGGTGGACCGACCGCGTCATTGAAGCTAGCCTCATTGCAAGCAGGCTCGGTCACGGTGATCGCGGCGAAAGTGGCAGGCCTTGCCAAACCAGCACCACTAGCGCGACCATCAATACCAGATCTACCGCGTTGGTCGGGTTAACGCGGTCCTCGGGACGTCGTCGAGTTACGCATCCTCCCCTATTCCGCACGCCCTTATCTGATCGAATTTGATTTTGTTAGCCCCCGACCCCATCGTCACTGCGAAGGGTTTCAAGAACGAGGGATGGGATCATTTCGTCGCTGGACGTGTCACTTTACTTCGTCGAACGATCCAGTGATTCTAATCGATTGCTTCTGGTCTTCCCACCAATGGACTACGGATCGTCGATAGATCTTGGTTCCATTTGTCCGCCGCAAATTTCCCATCTGCGAAATCATTCCAAGATCAAGGGCTTTGACGCGATCCCGCCCAACCAAGCCTTCCTGATATCACTGGTCAACGATCACCGACCGCAGTTGAGTCTATATCACGAATGCACAGCGGACTTAATTATCGACATCCCAACAATCCAGTGCGGTCCTGAGTCACAAACAAGCGATTGGATCCCTTGACTCAGACTACGTCGACGTCTGATCAAATTTGCGTTCCTCAAATGTTTCAATGGGGCGATACCCTACTGTGGACGGCATCAACAAACTCCCCTGAACGCATCACGTACGCGATCTCGATAATCCGCGCTGTTGTAGACCCCCGCTGCTTTAGGTTTCATTGTTCGACATGCGGATGTCTGAATGATGCTGCATACGTATGCTTGTCCCCTTCTTGTTGAGCGTGCTGTACGGTCGGCGACCATACAGCTGGTAGTGATGGCTGATCACACTGCTGTTGGCGCGATGGAAGCCAGCTTGGGGAACAGCGGTGGGAAGAAGGCGAGGGTAAAACACCGTGAGGCCTTCCCACCACGCATCAACACGAGTACGAATGGTCCCTGAGGGGCAGCGTGTCATCCGTGTGCATGCAGGAGGGGGGAGTCCGTTGTTGTTCCCGTTGGCGCGGATCCTGTTCTGATCGGTTCACCCAAGGTGGGCGTATCCTGAGTGGTGAATTTCATTTTTATTTTATTTTACTTCTGACGGTGGTTCTTATCATGTTTTCAATTTCCGGATCTCGACAATGTAGACTTGTCATTGCCACACGTTCGAAACGTCACCAACATTCAACGCCATCGAATGCGTGTAAACGTAAGTTGACCGTGGTACCAGCGATAAGCCCATCACGATCACCACTCGATGTCCGAGTCCCCTTGTCCACAACCATCTGCCTCAAGAGGCGAAAGGAGTCCGATGACGGGTGCTATTCCGCGGTTCATAACCTCTATTCAACAGGTTATGAGCCCTGGAATACCACCTGCTTCCACGACGATTGGATCTTGCCGACCGATCGTTCGCCCCTAACCGAAACCACTTGGCACGCGCAAGACCAACTACGCCATAATCGTGTTGATCATCCAAAGTTGACCTTGCTTGGCCACAGGGGGGGGGACAGCCTAAACGTGTTTGAAGTGCGATCGAACGTCCGCGGCGACGCACCACATCCGTCATTTCAAGAGGCATCGCACAATAAAAAAAAGTGCGTTAGATGAAGATCAATGGCGATATCAGCACCACCTGCTGATACCTCCAGACTCGATTCCTGATCCGACGGCCGTGCGGGACGATCGAGAGATACCGAGGGAATGGGAATACAGTATTAGGGAAAACCCAAAAATAATCAAAACAAAAATAATGATATGCAAAAGACGGCCAGGGGAAAGCGTGGATAGTATGTGGCGAAAGTAGTGCCATCTCGCACCTCCATCTCATCTCCATCTCATGTACGCCCGTCCAGCTTCTTCTACTCGACCAAGCGACCCTATCGCGGAGCTAACCCCATTCAAGTTTCTCAGACGAAACAGTGACGCATGGTCCATGGCGTGATCGGAGAAGCCAAAACGAAAAGAAAGAAGAGAGAGAAAAAAAGATTGAGCATGGTTCCTAAAGCCAGCAGTGCGGAAAAGCGGCAATGAACGCATCCCGCGATCCCAAATATACGTGCGTGGCTGGACAGAGGGTCGGAGAGGTCCGCGAGCCAGTGTGAGTCGGTCATGATCGATTGGTAATAATCAAGTCAGATGAGCATGTTTTATAGCGCGAACAGTTCATGGTGCCAGGTGCGCAGCCTTTCTTGGGTGGAATTCCGGTGAAAGGCTGATAAGGAGTTCCTACCCAGGCAGATCTGAGATTTCCCCCCCCCCCTGGTGGGTTCGCGCCAAACAATAGAAGCGCCGAAGCGCATGGAACCATCGAAACACGTCAAAAACATGAGGAGAAAGACTCGATGAAGCAGTCGTGCTTAACCTGCTGCATTTAGCATTGCTGCTGGCACTTGTGACAGACCACCATAGGGACACGTTTTGCGGCCTTACCCTCGGGGTAAAATCATGCAACGCCTGCGGGAATTTTGGTTCATCCACGGCAAACAGCATTACAACCGATCAAAAGGGTAATGATGGTATGATTGGGGACAGGTCGGCGACGCGTTAAATGCGGCCGTTCGGACGACCTTCCCTGACCCGCACAATCAGCGACAGATAGCTTCGATTTCCTCATGATAGACGCTGTGGTATAAAAGCCAGCAGCAAGCATGCGAAATTAATATATAGATATATTACGGTGCCACTCCAGGAAGCAGGCAATGAGCGCCATCGTTGACACGGTCAACAAAACATCCCTTGGAACCTAAATAGTTCCGTGAACCCTGACCAAGCCATCTCAGGGCGACAGATCAGTGAAACGTAGCAAAACGCAGCATTCTATAATTACTAACAGCGCTGCTGCGGTGCACATTCGCCAATTTGTCCGAGGTCACAGACCGGCACCGAGATAAAGGGGTGCGAGGCGATTGTTCATTCCACATATAAGGGCATGTGCGACGCAGCTGTTTCACGGCCACTGGCCCAGG
>JBBPUO010000031.1:12252-29414 GCA_038094755.1 Caloboletus firmus | reverse complement strand
GCGCAATTTCTCAGGGGTGCTCCTTCGGTCTCTCAGGCAGTTGCAGTGTCACATGCCAAGTGTCGTCTACCGAGGAATAGCACCGGTCCTTAGGCGAAACACGCGCGGAGTAGCCATCGACTTCCATTGATGACAGATCAGAGGCGGGTCATGAAACGGGGGAGTCTGTGTCAGAACTTGGTCTCTTTTCCAAGATTCCATCCACGATGCCAAATTCGAGGGCTTCCCGCGCTTTACACAACGTAAACGTGACGACAAAATAGCATGTATGTCGAACCTTACCAGTCATGAAGTAATCGCGTTCTAGTGCCTTCTCTGAGAACAAATTCAGTTTAGAGAAAACTCCAAGCGGACGGCAGCCGTACCAAAACGTTCCAACCCTGAGGCCTCACTTTCTCCGTCTTTGGCACAATGCCGCTGATATATACCTGTTAGCAATTGACGCACGCGAAGGATTTCCCTGGCGTGAATAGCTATATCGGAAGCTTGCCCGGAAGCCCCGCCAGATGGTTCTGGAGGCGGAAAATGAGTTTTGACCGGATGGCAGTGCTGGGTTTGGGCTTACGATGAATCATAATACTCGCGTTTGGAAGACAGTGACGTTTCCCCCTTTCACCTGCCAGATGCTCAATTATGATCAAGAACCTTTGGCCTGAGGGACGGACCTGCAGCGAGCAGCAAGGAACCCATGGAACACGCCTGTCCAACGCAGTAAGTATGTATGGGTGACGAAACGTACTGGCAATCAACGGAATGAATCATTTCTTTTCCGAATACCTTGGATCATGAAACGAACCTGCATCTGTAATGCGTCAATTCAAATGCTTCAGAAGAAAGCCTTCACATTTACGGTGTCATAAATAGCCAAGCCTGCAGTCACGCTTCCACCCGGAGAGTTGATATAGAAGTGGATTGGTTTCGACGTTTCTTCAGCTTCGAGAAAGAGTAGCTGGGCCACGATCAACGCCGAATCCGTGTCTCTGATCTAGGGGTTCCATTCGACGGTTGATATTAACCCGCGGGCATCAAAGTGGGTTAACCTCACAGGTCCATATAGCATGATCACTCGCTCACGCAGAAGTCGAGAAAATATATCATATGATCTCTCGCCACGGCCCTAAGTGTGCAATACCAACGATGAGGGATCCTGTGCGTGAAAGTTGCTATTGGCACTCACCGTTTGCTCAATCACAATGGGCACGAGGTTCGCTGACGGGGCATTCCAGCTGGTGGCAAGGGGATGGAAACGGCGACTCGATTGCCTTGCCCAAGGAAGCGACTGCTTGCTGGCCGTTCTCCACGCACTCTTGAGCATTCTGAGCTTGATGGTAGAGAAAGACAAGTGCGGTGCTGCCCCGCTGCAAACCTGGATGCATATTGGCCACGTGATTTGGTACGCGCAGAAAAGTTGGTGGCGCGCCTCTGTTCGAGGACACGTTACACGACACGGCTGGCTGCCGGTGCATACAACGTGTACGAGGTTTTGCCATACACCGTCTATGCTAACAGATTCAATGGCTTCCAGACTACTTTGCCGACGCTGGACGTGATGGACACGCATCACAGATCCAAGGAGGCACCAATGGATTTTCAGTTTACGTCTCGCCCTTCTAGTGGCACAAAGCCAGTCTGGGCAGCATCTCCTGACGACGCGAACACGCCCCGAAAACGTACGTTTCCATGTCTCTCATGCATGTGTCTGCGACCCCAAACAATTGCTCCTCAGGCCCTTTCAATGATCTAAGCCCCGCATCCCCGACCTTCCCCGCATCTCCCTTGGCTCCTATGTTTGGCGAAAACCGTAATGTTCCTTTCATCTTCCAGAGTCCCCCACCGCAAACGAATACCCCGTATCCGTGGGCACCACCGCCAAACTTCTCTCCCCAAAAGGCGTTCCCACAGCCTCCTGCTCCGGAGCTTCGCGATGTGGACATGTCTGACCTGAGTCCTCCGAAAATGGAGGAAACTGAAAAGGAAAATGGTCGAGCTGTGGCGACGGGTGGTTTAAGAAGGGTATTCAAGCTACGCCAGAAGACACGCGCCAAGTCTCGTTCCAGAAGGGATGGCGAAGATCTGGAACAAACGAGCGAAGATGACAGTGAAGACGACGGAATTGCCAGACCCCTGACACAGAATACGTCAAATCACTACACACTCAACATGCCCTCTGCGCCAGCTCCTCAATCTGACATGCCATATGTGTTACTCGGGTGAGCTCATGTACATTTATGCCCAATCCGATGGCATCTGACGGAATACAGCTATCTGCAATTCTTCTTCAACCTGGCCCTTGTGCTAGTTTTCTTATATTTGCTTGTACAGTTCATTCTAACAGTTCAACGTGACGTTGAACATCGAATTTCGGAATATTCCATGGGTAGGTTCCTATACCAACAGCTGCGGTCGAACACTGCTTATTGGGGACAATATCAGATATCGTACAGGAGATCGGGGTTTGCGCCGCTCAATACAAGAACAATTACTGCGAGACTAACCAAATTCCCGCGATGACACATCAATGCGCTGCTTGGGAAACTTGCATGAATCGCGATCCAACCACAGTTGGCAGAGCCCGCATTGGTGCTGAGCTTATTGCCGAAGTTGTAAATGGTTTCGTTGAACCCATCAGCTGGAAGACGCTAGTAAGTACTTTACTATGATGAAGATTCTTATAGCTCTACAGGACTGAATTGTTGGGCGGCGCATAGGTGTTCTCGCTGACGTCACTGACCTTCCTGACATTGTTTGTCAATACACTGCTATCGTTATACCGGTCACGTCATCAATCAGCATCCTCGCCAACATCGTATCCCGTTGCACCGGTCCCATCCTTTCATCAGCCTTATCTCCCATTACACCCCAACTCGGCGGTGTACCAAAAGGGTAAGGCGGATGATTCACCGGAAGATGTACCTCGCCGAAGGCGGTTGGAAGGTGGGCAGGCAATTAAAGTGAAATGACGAGCTCTACTTGCACATTTAGTCACTCGGATCACATAGATAGCCCTGTAGAAGCCTATTAACCATGCCTTTTGTTGAACCTTGGTCCGGCCGCATCAGATCATCTCGCCTTCTGGGGAATTAAACATGTCCGAGGTATAGCATTGCCTTGCAAAGTGAAGGTTTGTTGGCCGGGGGGGTTAAGTTGATGGGTAGGACTGCGCATTCCATCTTGTCCGACATTTATGGTGTCCGTTTGGTATTAGGATGGTCAAGTGCGCCAAGCGATCGCTCCGTGCTTGGCGGGGCGGTACTTCATGAGAGATATGCTTTATGAGTCGGTGACTCTGCGGCGCGATTGTCTGGCATCAATCCATTGGCGGCGAAGCTTTTGTTGGCGTGTTTTGAAAACACGCATCAGCCCCGAGATGAAGTGGCGCAGAGTGTTAATAATTGGGGGAGGGGGGGAGACCCTTATGGCGCTTGGCTTACACTACATATGACTTGTCACTGACGGACTGTCAAGGCATCAGTGCCAACTTGCTGCCAAGGATGTCACATCGACAGGAGACAAGTTGGCCAGTCAAAATGACAGCCCCTGTCACTTTCAAGGTCCCACATGGCAGCCGATGAGGCACAGGGATTTGAAGCCAAAAGGGCAGGATTAAAAGGGACCGCCTGCCAGGACCTGCCAAAATGACGGTGACGGTACTGCGGACAGCCCGATTATGAAGGTGGGATGATGTGCTGTCCAAAGTATCATCGAGCATGATGATCGGGCTTTTCACTTTGCTTCAACACACGCCGGATTCAATTGAGATCCGGAGGAGGGGCGGCTTGCGTGGGACTTGAGGGCGGATCTCACCGAAGGAAAGCCAGCGTTGGGAGCGGCGTTAGGGTCGGAACGGCCACTCAAAATTGATGCCAACCTGGCGTTTCAGATCCGTAGTATGGAGTGATGCAGTCTACTGCGATGTAACTTGGAGGTGCACGCGCTGGTAAAGTAATGAACTGTTGCAGGCTCAGCTGACCACAGGCACTGACGCATATTTATATATAGTCACTCCCCTTTGTCACTTGTCTCGGATGATTGGTTCATCACTACCCTCACGAGACAGGGCGTTCGACAAGGCACCGCGGAGGAAACCCACGGTGCGATTGAGAGATCTTTCTACAATCGCGGGACCGTCACACCGTCGAGCAGCTGAGTCTGCCATCGGTGTTACGGGGCTCCATTGATCCCATACCATGTGGACCGCTAGTTTCCGCTACCACGCCAGCTCTGGGAGGGAAAGAGGCAGCGCCGCAAAGTCCGGGATGTGATACGGTGGGTTGGGCCTTGTTGAAGCACCGGGAACAGAATGAGACGTTTTCTGGTCAGATAATCTTGACAGCTTCCATATGGGACTGTCATTTTCACATGGACTTGTACAAGTCTTTATTTTTCCTGATTGAGTAGATCCATCAACGCGTTCCCAGATCCACGTCCCGTGAGATACGGCGATAGCCACGGGTGGGTCACCAGATATGTACCATCGTCCACGACTACGTGTCGCAGAAAGAGTGATATTGGGTACCAGACGAAGAACAAGGACGTATAACTAGAAACCTCCACTGAACGACGACGCACTCGTCGACGCTATTTGCCAGATTTCCCAGCTTGTGCTGAGGTCTCGGTGGCAGCCTTTTGCTCATCATTTTTCTGGAGAAAGAGCCACGTCAGTCACATCGCGTTCGTATCCATCTAAACACGAGGCTAGCCGTGCCTTCTGCTTGGCGCGTAGAATCTCAGCATCACTGTACGGAAACGGCCAAGTGAGAGAGAAGAAAGAAAATAGCTATATCCTCTTATGCTTACGCCTCCTTACGTTTGGCCAGAGTGGTGTTGCTTTCCTTTGGCTTTGATTTGTTCGCTGCTGCCTTCTTGGCCGCGCGTGCGCGGTCCATCTCCCGCTGGTTTCCTCCTGATCAAAGATCAGTATAGATATTTCGACAATGGTGTTCATTAGGAACGTACGAGTCATAGCTGGTATAGGATCGGATTCGATGATACGGCTTGCTGGCGGGGGGGGGCACGAAGAGGAGACGAGTGTTGGATACAAACACGAGCAAACAAACAGCACCAACCGATTTCTGGAACGTTAACCAGAAGCTGGTCGTAGAGTTTGTCTGTTCGTGTGAAGGGATCTTGAGCGCTAAGAGATATCAGTGTAGATTTAGAATCCTTCCTCAGTGTGTCGCAGTTCCCACCCAAGTAAGCTGTTTCGGACTCGGCCGGAGCACGTATGGCGGCCTTTGATTGCTCACGGGTCGGCTCAGGGCCTGGAATAACGTTCACTGACAGGTGGTGCAGGGTGATTGATCTCCTTTGAACGGGTCCACAATCTACCGCGGCGTCGGTGTTTTTATTCCTGTCGGTACATCTTTCTCGGCTCGCCAGTGTGTCGTTACATCATGTTCGCGGTACTGTCAATGGTTTGACGAACGATGCTCCTCCATACAGCAATATTGGCATGTGCCTTGACTGATTATTTGTAATAACATTTCCCCTTGATCACAATACGCTGCCAGTGGATAATGTCTCGATTATCGAGCACAGTCGAGTCTCGGACGAAGCAACGAGGCTCAAATTTTTTCGTCCTTTTTTTTTCTTCTTCTTTCTTTCAGCACGGCACAGGCACGACCCTTGATTTTCCTTTTTGGATGTCCTTCGTGCAATCACAGCCCTTGCATGGCTTAGGGGAAGTTGTCAAGCGATAACGTTACAATCTGTCTTCGCAGATGCGAGAAGTTTGCTCGACGCAACGTGGGCATCTGCCATGGATACAGATGCCCTTTCCCGCGGAGATCGCTGTCTACTCATATCACCGTTGTGTCTGCTCGGGTGCAGTCTGCTAAGATGCGCTGTATCCCCATGCTACATAGTGGATGTCAATCTCCGGCCTGCGACACACATGTACTAAGCGATGCGCTGTGCAGGTGTATAGCCTAGGCCAGGATCGCCATGCATGCACTGAACTGAGGCCCCTCCTTAAGGCTTACAAGTGTCGACCCCCACAATTCCCCACGCCGCCATCACTTTTTACATGGAGAATCGACGTAGGCCCTGCGGTGCACAAAGGCGAGGCGGGGCCCCTTCATTTCCTTTTTTCGCCGGCCGCCACAATCGCAGGTCTCCGTGGTGGTAGCGTCGTGTTACATACATGGACGTAGCCACATGGCGTATCAGGGCGTATCACTACCCAATTTAGCGAGCGATGCTGTCACATCCGACATCCTCCGATTCAGAGAGGCTGGCCCAGTTGGGTTTGACGTCGGCCCGGATAATCCTGACGATCCCTTCGCGAATGCGCTGAATAAGACAACTGTACGGCTGAGGCTGTTCCGCATGGGGAATCATTAATCCGTACTACCCGTGCCCAGCTGACGTAGGCAAACGGCAATATTGGGTGATATGGGTCCACGGATTCGGTGCCCAGTCCGTCTCGCTGCGATAGTGACTTTGCATCGCACCGACTGGCGCGGAACGACCCGTTCTACTGGCAATCGTGTTTCATTCATTCATTTAACCACCGGCCGCATCGAGATTCGAAGCAAGCGCTCTACTTGCAACGAAGCGACTGTATCGATCAAACTGGAACACACACGTCTTAATTAGGCTTGACCGGTGCCCCCGTTGTTTAAGCGTCTCGGAGCGAAAAAAAAATGGAAGAGTGTGTGCTTACTTAATTGCATACCCCCTTAGGCGAGCTGTTGACACCACCACCACCTGTCCCCACTGGTACTAGGGCTCAGGTTCGACGGGGATCTGCGAGAGCGTAATGGAAGGGTGAACTCAATTCAGCATCGTCTATGAGTCGCTGCCGCAGGTGATAGAAAGGGTGAAATGCGCAAGACAAAGAACAATGGATGCCACATACCGTTGCCATTCTTTGCAGAACAAGAACGCATGCCGTACCGCAATATTCTATCAAAATGGATGTCATGACACGGGTGGCATATAAAGTCCGCGCTTGACTCCACTTGGTGTGTTGTTTCGCAGTCGGTGTGGCGGAGTCCGAAAAAAAAGGATTCATTTGACGGAACGCCAAAGTTTGTGATGAAAAAGGACAGCCGCCATCTACAAACTGGGCCGACTCTTTGATCTGCCCGCTGATTCCTCCCAGCATGGACAGCCAATCAAGTTACTGCGGAGACACGAACCTCAATTTTGTTATCCGATCACAGCTCTCAACGACCACAGTGTAGAGATCACGTTACACACTGTCTCTGAGGGGTGCGTAACACGTTACGCAGGGCTGATGCGCGAGATGCACGGACCAACAAGTGGCTCAGCACCACGTACACATTTGCATTCTGATAGGGTAATTCATTCTGATCATGGGTCGTGCATTTGGTCTTGGCGTTGGGTGACAACCCGCCAAGAAAGGGATAACACGCGTGCCTGGGTATTTAACAAGATCAGTGACCAAATGTGGAATAAGCCGACCCTGGAAACAGCGCTGCATGCAATCGCGAGAAAAAGTGGCCTAGACTGAGATATTTGATCAAGGGAAGCTCGAAAACCGGCAGTTCGGTAACCGCTCGATTGTCAGGAGGCGAAGCTATCGCCTCCGAGATCTCTCCCTTGCCAGCAGCCATGCTGTAATGGTTCCGAACGGGTCGCTCGGCAATGAATGCATTAGGACATGGTGCTGCAGCAGTTGGAACACCGCGAGTGCGCGGTGCGAGACCCTTGACCAGATGGTGAAGTTGCGTCGTCACCTCAGGGCCGAAAGGAGCCTCCATCGTGGCAAGCTATCACTCTTCCTGTGATGATCCACGAAAAGCGTTTCTAGAACAGTGGCGGCCCAGCGTGGACAGGAGCGACCAAAAGGGTGCACTTGGCGGTGTTGAAAAAGGGGTTGGCCGTTAAGCTCTTTAACTCACGGTCTGCCACGATTGGATAAGCTTCCACGGGACTCCACATGTGTGCGCGGACATGTTGTGGCTGCCGAATGCGGCAGGAGCCACGACGGGACAACGGCAACGTGGCCGTAAATAGACAGAGCAGGCACGCGGCTATTTGGAGACGAGAAGGATGTCATATATCGGTATTATTCAAATCAGACGTTCAACGCGAGATCACTCTGCACGAGCAATCTCAGATCTGTCACCCAGCTGCTTGATCGTCTCTGATCGTGCGACTGGGGGGGGGCCAAAAGGCCCTGATCTCCCCTCTCCCGCAGCATTTTTTCATATATATATCACCATCCTCCTCCATTTGACAGCTTTCCCCTCCCCTCCTCGTCACCTCCACAAGTGCGCTCCCCCTCCCTCCCCCCTCGGCGACCGCACCCATGTCCCACCGACACGTACCCCGTCCGCAGCCCGACCGGGACGTTCGCATGCACGAGCCCTCCCACCCTCACCCCCATGCCCTCATCACCCATCCCCCCCATGGACCCGCTCCCGTGCACCCGCCACATCTCAACGGCAGCTCCGCCACCCACCCTTCCACTCCCGGTGGCCTGTCCAATGGCTCCAATCACGCTCACCCACCCGCCAATCAGATCGTTTCCCCCGTTGTCGTGCCCAACGCACCACCTCCAAATGGCGTAGCAGCCGCTTCCTCCAGTGTCATTCATAAGCTCGCAGTCGCCAATGAGCAAACGTGGCTTCTCATTGGTGCGGCAGACTTCATTTCTCCCGGATTACACAGGACCTAAACCCGCATCTATTTCCCAGGCCGGGTTGCTGAACAGATGGGTGATCTTGAGCACGCCATCACAGCATATGAAAATGCCCTGCGGCACAACCCGATATCCCTCTCTGGCCTTACCCAAGTTGCGGGAATCGCACGGATCAAAGAAAATTATCCAAAGGTAGGCTAAACGTTTCCGTCAATCCCGTTTTTAAAACCCGAGGATGTCCGTCGCGGAGGCCGCCGCGACACTGCCCTGTTGCCATTTTTTTTTTTTTTTACAAGTGCTCGAGATCCCGATCTCGATCTTCACGTGCTCAATTGCTGATGTCATTTCCCTTCCTTTTCAGGCAATTGAATACTTTCAGCGCGTGCTTCAACTCCAAGAAGACAACGGCGAAGTTTGGAGTGCACTCGGTATCCCCCTTCGGTGCTATCTCGCTACCACGATGCTTATCCCATCCCCGCTTTAGGTCACTGCTACCTCATGCAGGATGATCTCCAAAAGGCATACTCCGCCTACCAACAAGCGCTCTATTTGTTACCAAATCCCAAGGTCTGACACCTGTTTCTGACTACACATCAACATGTAACATGTGTTGCTGTGCTGCAGGAAGACCCAAAGCTCTGGTACGGCATCGGAATCCTCTACGATCGCTATGGCTCCTTGGATCACGCTGAAGAAGCGTTCGCGTCGGTCCTCAAGATGGACAAAGGTTGGTGTTCATCCCCCCCTCTCGCTTTAAGCACTTTTATGTACTCATTTAGCAGAACTAGATTTCGACAAGGCGAACGAGATTCTATTCCGCCTTGGCATCATCTACAAACAGCAAGGCAAATACGAAGAGTCCCTCTCTTGCTTCGACCGCATCCTCCGAAATCCTCCCAGTCCCCTCGCCCACGCTGATATCTGGTTCCAGATCGGCCACGTTTATGAACAACAAAAAGACGTAAGTCCACAGTTCAGTTCAGATCATGTGACAGGTACTGATCTCCCTCCAGCATGCCCGCGCCAAGGATGCATACGAACGCGTCGTCGCCGACAACCCTGGGCACGCCAAAGTCCTTCAGCAACTTGGCTGGCTCTATCACCAGGACGGTTCATCCTTTCAAAATCAGGAGCTCGCTATTCAGTATCTCACCAAGAGCCTCGAAGCTGGTCAGTTACTACTTCCGCGTCATGGATTTCGCTCATCGCTCTTTATAGACCCGTCCGATGCCCAAAGCTGGTATCTCCTCGGTCGTGCCTACATGGCTGGGCAAAAGTATAACAAGGCATACGAAGCGTATCAGCAGGCTGTCTATCGCGACGGACGCAACCCGACATTCTGGTGCTCCATCGGAGTATTGTACTTCCAGATCAATCAGTTCCGCGATGCTCTCGACGCCTACTCGCGCGCCATCAGAATTAACCCCTACATCTCCGAGGTCTGGTTCGATCTCGGCAGTCTCTACGAGAGCTGCAACAACCAAATCTCGGACGCCATCGATGCCTATGCACGGGCCAGCGAACTCGATCCTGGCAACCATGTGATCTCACAGCGCCTGCAGTTGTTGAAGAATGCGCAAGCAACAGGAGGACAGCTCCCTGCTGCTCCTGGGCCACAGGATGTGCATCCGACTGCCTATGCGAGTGCCGTCGTACCCCCTCCCGGTCTCACTGGCCCCCCTCTCCTCCTGCAGTCCACATCGGCATCAAGTGCTTCGCGTCCCTTGTTCAGATCAGATTCGCGTGGGCCGTTGAATGGGGACAATGTTCATTTGCCACCACCTCCTGTGCCAGTTGGAGGTCGATCTTCTCCAGGGCCATTCCGAGGAGGTCCTCCGCCACCCGTCGTTCTCGACGAATCACGCCATATACCCTCCCATACGCCTTTGGCCCCGATGGATGTGGATCGCCCACCCCATCATCGCGACTTTTCTGGACCTCGTGAGGCGCCGACACGTGGTCCGGCTGGCCACCAAAACTTGCTGTTGCATCACCCCGTTCCGCAACCTCAGGTTCCGACTGAAGAGCTGCGTACTTCCGCTTCCCATGCGACGACCGGGCATAGCCAGGAGTATTTCAATCGTCCCATGCGTGCACCCTCCGCATCCGCTTCACCTCCACCCCCGCTGCGCGCCCGCTCGCCTGGACCCGGGTTCCAGGCATATCCTCCTTCAAGTCGACAACCGATTGGTCCTGCCGCGCCTGCCGCACCGAGGTCTCCTTATCCACGCGAGCCCCTGCGCCAAAGCGAGCGTGATATGCCATGGGAACGTCGTGGGCCACCGCCAGAGCATCATCGTGATTGGGAACGGGGGCGACCCGACTACCCCGGTCATCATTCACAGCAACCTTACTACCCGTCGCGTTCCCCTGGACCTCACCATCGTGTTGCGAGTCCCCTGGAGACATCCCCGCGTTCCGCTCACCCCACTGTCCACCATCCACGCGCGTTTTGGGAGTCGAAGCCGCCTAGCGGTCCTCCTCACCCTCGCTCTCCGCCACCCGGGCCTTCAGCGCCACCCGAGGGTGGACATTGGCGGTATGACCCGGCGCGCGAGACCCCGAGACAAACGGAAGCAGCAGTGGACCAACGCCGACAATCCATCGCGATGGTCACATCGCCAGAGGGCGGTCCGCGTGCTCCTCTTCACTCGAGCAGCACTAGTAGCATGCGCGTATCCGAGTCTCCCAATTCGACGCCGGCTCCTGATGGGAAAGATCGGAGGAAGAAACAGACCAGGGAGAAAGATTCGGACACGCAGAGTGTGTCGGGATCGATCCCAGGTGACCTTCCGAAGAAGGAACGCAAGAGGCGGCAGCGTCGCCCAAAGGAGGAGCAGCCTACAAGCTTGTCGGGTTCGTTCAAAGTTGGGTCATTCTCTGCAAAGGAAACACAAGACACGTCGAGCTCGAATGGTTCTGGCAGTCGTTCTCTGCAACCTTCTCCGATCACTGCCACTCCTCGCCCCCCTTCGCGTGTCGTGGATGAAGACTACGATGAGGGTGTTGCGGATGCACTCGTTGTCCTATCGCAGTCTCACAGTGCGCCAATGCATTCGCCTACGTTGTCAAACGGTAGCAGGCATACAGCGACATCCCCACGGCCAGTGATCTCGCATCGCGGGTCGGTTTCCACGTCTGGTAGTCGCCCTTCCCCTCCTGGCGGGACTTCCCTCAAACGTCCATTGAGTCCTGGCGTAGACGAGTTGGACAATAAGCGTACACGAGTGGATTCCATAAAGCGCGGGCCGCCATCTCCGGCAGACCGACACACACCCATCCCCTCTTCGCGGCCCTCGCCAATTCCATTCCGGAGGCAACCTGCCTCTCACTCTCCCGAGTCTCGTCAGCATGCTGAAGTTGGACATGCATACCCTCCCAGCCCGCCTCCCATCTCGGTGTCTTTACCCCCTCATCCGCGTCCGATTGGTGCCGGTCATGGTGCTCATGCCAGCTCATCAGCGCCTATCGCGCTGCCTCCCATTGCGACGTTGTCTCCTACGTCTACTGCACCCTCGCCCACGGACGAGCGAATGGCGATTGATCGACGCTCGCCATCTCCACCGTCGAGGGGCAAGTTGTCTGACGTGATGAATCCAGCTGCGGGGTCTCCAACGGCCCGACCAATCGCATCACCACCGCGTTTGCATGAAAAGAAGGATTCTTCGCCTGCTTAAATCTCATTCTATTGTTTCTTGTTGATATGACTGCGGGACCTAGCGTTCCCCTCTATATATGACGAAAATGCTATGAAGTATTGTCCCATTTGCAGAGACCCAAACCACGTATGTATTTGCCGCACATGTACATGTAGCTTGGTTGCATTTGACCCCATAGAATCGATTTCTTTTTTGCTCTTGTAAATTTGTTTCGCCGGAGTGTGGAGTGGGTTGATTACAGTAAATGGCATGGTCTGACTTTTTTTTATATACCTGCGTGGTCAGCTGTTCCTTTTTTTTTGTTTTTTTCACACACCAGCCGGTTGGCCACGCTGTAGCCAGGTCAGTTGGCACGCCAAACTCTAGTGGTCACGCTCTTCATCCATCTCCAACTTTATCGCCCACACGCACACGCACACACATTCCTTTAAGCTTTTTCTGCGATTTTCTTTTCCGACTCGACCAACAAGTACATATTCTCGTCCGTCGAGGTTCAAAGCAAACTCTTCTCCTCCCCTCTTGATGTGTCTTGCCTCGTGATGACGTCCCTTGAGCACGTTTCTATTGGGCATGCGTTGGATCGGATGTCGTCTTGGACTGGGGATGTGGATAGGGATGTGGATAGGGATAGGGAAAAGGAAGTGGAAGTGGAGGTAGAGGAGGTGAGTGTTGGGCTGGCGGTGACGACGGCCGAAGATGAGGATGAGGAAATGGGACAAGGACAAGTGGGCATCATCGCTGTGGTAGGTGACAAGCAGGGTCGACAACGTGTCCAACATAGGCATAAGAATGGGAATGGGAATGAAGATGCGAATACGAATGCGAATGCAAATGGGAGCGACGATGGTGGGAACAGGAATGGTGATGGCGATGGCGATGGCGATGGCGATGGCGATAGTGATGGTGGAGGTGGAGGTGGCGTTGGCGTCTCCGACTCTGTTGTTGTATCTCGGCGACGATCATCGTCTGTGGGGGTATCGTTGCGTCAAGGTTCCGATTCTCGTACGCGGTCACCGGCCAGGTCGCATTCAAATTCGAATTCAAATTCGACTTCGAAATCGCCTTCACCTTCGCAGTCGCAGTCGCGATCATCGGTCAGGGGGGGATTGGGAATGAGGGAGTCATCTGTGGCGACCTCGTGGACGCAGGCGGATGCGGATGTGGAGGGGGTGGGGACGGGAGAACGACCAAGTGGTTCTTGTGAGGGACGATCGAGTGGTGAGGTCTATTGTCGATCGAGCACGGACGAGCCGAAACTGAAGGAGGACGTCATGGATGTAGGGGTAGAGGAGGAGGTGACGCCGCGGAGGGGAGGGACCGAGGTGGTATCGAGGAAGGAGGAGGTGCTTGTGGTGCAGGAGGAGGATGTGGGGGAGGGGTGGCATCCGTTGCGGTTTGACGGCAAGGCGCGTTCACAGGACCAAGGGGAGGGGTCGGGCGAGAAGGTGGAAGAGGAAGAGGATGTGGGTTTTGCGCACGCGCCGGGGAGCATACGTGACGGTGAGCCGTCGTTGGAGATGAACGAGAAGGATCGGTGGCGGACGTTTGGGTCGTCTGGGCGCAACGCACGACATTTACGTCTCGACCTCAAACGGCCATCACCCCAACCCTGGGACGAGATTGATCCGCCCACAGACAACAACGAGGCGTATACGTCAGACTATTACTCGACGCTCAACTCGAAGAGGTTTGGGACATTGCAAAAGAAGTGCGTTCGTTTGGACATCGTTGTGCTGATGCTGGACGTGAATTCTTCTTTTTTTCTTGTTCGTAGCCGTCGACGTCCGCGCATTCCATATTCATCATATTACTTTGGACCACCACCACCTGACTCGGCGTATGGAACTACTCCAATCGGTCAAATAGGTGTCCACCATCCACGCGAAATAGTCCGCATTGAGCGGGATTATGCGGGTGGGGAACTGGTTCAGTTCTCCCCGATATTTCCTCTCGAACTGGAGGGACGGGTACGTGGCTTCTAGGCTCACATATGTCAGATGTGTCACTCTTGTTGGCAGATCACGCCGACTCAGTTTCACCAAACGATCAATGATATCAACGAGATTTTGATATCGGCTCATAGCATACAGTATACGTTCTTGGACAACCTCCTGGCGGTGGTCACCCTGCAGCTGTCGACTCTTGTCATAACGTCGCATTATGCAAAGGTGAGCACTTGAGTGAGGTGAGTGGCATGATGCCTGAGACGGGAAGTATCTTTGCAGGAGATGCAGCGGTTGCAACAGAAGATCGAGGAGATGAATACCCAGCTGTACAACCCTGTCGGGCTGCAGATTCTCTGGCCACAGAAGGTTGCTTTTCTATTTGTGAGTGATTGTCTTCCATGAAGGACGCTGTTGACCATGAACATTCATGCAGTTGGAGATCGAGTACTATGTAAGTCCTTGTTCCATTAGATATGGGTATTTTTGGGACGTGATATTTTTTTTTGTAGTGATACCCATTCTCTACTAACACCTCGGATGGAACGTAATTTTCTTGCCGCGGAACGATAACTTGGAATATAAATGTCATCTTTCCCTTGGGTTCTTTTTACTGCCGTATTCGTTTCCTTCGCTTTTTTTAAATATTATTACAATGTATTCTGGTCGATTCTCTTGCGATTTGGGCATTGGTCAAATACATACTCTATCCGGCCATTCATTGAGGTTGAAATGGGGTTCGGGGTTGATAGGGGAGGGTGAGACAAGCACATGGGCCGTGTTCGTCGGGTATGATCTGCCATTTGGACGAATATACGGTGACTTGAACGAGTCAGGACAGATAACGGTTCGGGTCCGAAGGGGATGCACACGTACGTACTCGGGCCGGGGGTTGGTTGCGACGAGGATGGGGTATCCCACACTGCGGGGCTAGGAGGGCTGATGGTAGCCAAGTACCACTGCATCATTAGCGGGGGTGTTTTGAACCCGACGGACTCGGCAAGAGTCAAAACAATATGTGTGTGGCGTGGCTGCCGTCGACATACGCACCATCATTGGCCGAAAATAATAAATATAAAATAATAATAAAATAAAATAAGTGGGGATATGATGGGGTGGGTTGGCTTTGTCATCGCTCTGGACGGCCGACTGAACGTGGACGATCATCACGACTGGTCAGGCGTCGACCATGAACTACAGCTCTGTCAACTCTCTCTGGGACATCTCTCAAGCCCCCTCCCAGTTCCCACAGCTCTCCGACGACGACTTCCTTGCCCTCCTCCACAAACAATTCTCCCCCACCGACCCCAACGATCACACCGTCGACCCTCAGAGCGTACAAAACCACCAACAAAGTCCCCCCTCTGACGATAGCAGTCCCAGTCCACCCAGTAACACCGATACCGTTTCTAGGCGTCAGTCCCTCCATGTCCGTGCGACCGATACCGAAGACGCCCCTTTGAAGCGCAAAGCCAGCAGCGACGACATGGAGCCTGGCCCAAGTTCGAAGAACCAACACACTGGTTTGTCGCTCCCTCTCCTGATCTTTCGTCCCTCACCCCTGTCATTAGCCGATGACTCAAACGCCGCTAAAAAGCCGCAGCCGCCGAGGCGCAGATCGACTGGGAATCCTCAGGTCGGTCCGTCCCCACTGTCCTACTCATATCGTTCATGGTTTCAACTTCAGCAGGACGAATCCCGTTTGCTGAAGCGCAAGGAGCAAAACAGGGCTGCTCAGCGTGCGTTTCGAGAGCGCAAGGAGAAACATGTCAAGGACGTAAGTTTAGAATGCACTACCCCTGTCTCACTCGCCTCATCTCTCTCAGTTGGAAGACAAGGTGGCCGCACTCGAAGCAAAAAACGAAGCGACAGAAACTGAAAACACGAATCTGCGTGATCTCCTATCCCGTCTTCAACAGGAAAATCTGGCGTTGAAACAGGCGCAGTTCACGTTTTCCGTGCCAAAGCCAGCGCCGATGCCCGCTCCAACTCCGAGTTCGACTGTGCAATCCGCCCCTTTCAGCTTCTATGGAACGCCCACGCCCTCTTCTTTCCCTCCCTCGTCCGCTCCTGCTCAGATCTCTTCAAAGCCGGCCGCGTCTGGCACAGACATTGATTGGAATTCACTCACCACCTTTGACCCATCTGTACTCAGTGTACTCGACGAGCCTCCGGAAATGCCGATGCAAACAGACCCTGCTCCTTCTCCTTTTGGCCAATATGCGTTACCGCAGTCTTACAAGACTATCGCCAACAACCCCTTCTTCATGTCCTTTATCGACGAATCACCGTCAGCACCGTCCAATACCACATCTACCGCCACTACTAGTTCCTTTGACCATTTTACCTCCAACTTTTCCTCACCAGCCAATTCATGGACATCAACGGCCCAACCCACATCATTCCTTCAAAATAACGGACACGCCGACTTTTTACATGCAAATCATAGCCTCGACGAATTATTTGGAGGAAATTTCTTGGGGAACCAAGGCTCTCTTGATCTCAACACGCTGTTGGACAGCACGTCGATGTCACCTGTAGCACATGCGAACGGTGTGAAACCTTCCTCTGCGTCTCAGAAACACATGTCGTTGCCGCTCTCGAAATCGACTAATTCATCACCGAGTACGTCGACTTCTCAGAGTCCATTCAGTTGGACGAATCTATCACAATCTGGAGAGAGTCCTCCGTCTGCGTCCGAGTCCACGCCTACCAGTGCCACCGCCACGGAATGTCATCCCATCGTCCTGAGTCGCTCCGATATTGCAAAACACATTGTTTCAGAGGGTCAATCGCCATTCACCGATCTCAACCCGTCGCTTCGTAAGACGTCTGATATATCTGCGGGGGACATGATCTCCTGTCATGGCTCGAATTTCCCGCGGACAATTGAAAGCCCAGAAAACGTGGAGGTGCTCAAGGCGTGGAGGTGCATCATGCAGAATCCCC
>JBBPUO010000030.1:77489-109921 GCA_038094755.1 Caloboletus firmus | reverse complement strand
GGACGGCGCGTGGCTCGATACGAATAACCTCTTGCATCACTCGAATGGCTTCAGTGAGGTTGCTGTCGATATAAGCTTGGTTCCCCTCTCCTATCAACGATCGAACCTGATGCGAGAGCACAGGCCCAACTCTACGTTCGCGCTGCATGATTATCCGCGATTTGGCACATGGAAGAACGCACTCGAACAAAGATAACATTACCTTCTTTCTTTTCCTCTTCCCGATACCAGAAGCCTCTCGTAACTCATCCCGAAAGAGGGCGTCCTGGTCTTCAAACCGAATATCCCATTCCCGCTGTAACACCCCCGTACTCGAGATGTCATCTGCCGTCCGAATGTTTCGAACAAGGCGTCTGCACCAGATGTTAAATGGCATACACACTCATCGAGTTTAATGCACTCACTCAAAGTCTGCATCGACACCCGCGTCCCCAGATGCATCATTCAGCTCCGATTCTTCGCTTTCAGAGGGTTCAGATTCAGATTCAGATTCTTCACCCTCGGAGCCTGTGTTGATGAAGTCTGAACCTGATTCAGAGCTCATGGGGTCCGGATCGTCTTCGACTGCAAACTGTTCGTCCTTGCATAGCGACTATAACTCAATACAAGATTTGCTCACAGACACTGTGGTAGTCTAGCATTGTTACTTGAACGTGAGAGTAAAATAGGTTGAAACCCTGGTTTGCCGGTGGTTCTTGTCTTGAAAGTGGTGACCAGAAATTTGGACCAACACGGGCAAACAGGTCTCTTATAACGTACAACTCGGCAGCAACACCTTCCCTGCACACGCTACGCTAGAACGCAATATCAACATTCACAACGACGACCAAGATCATTTTTGATTTCTGCCATCACCGTCGGCGGGTGCGACGAGCTCACCCTGTTGCAGCCGCACTCGCACTCGTCGTCCTTGACGCGCAATGACCGCTCAGACGCTAGGTATGTTTCGTGTCGGTTCAGTTTGTCGCGTGGTAGGCACCTGCTAACGAACTCGCTCTCTATGCTCGCTCCCCGGCACTCCCTAATGGTGTTATCTCACTGCGTGTCCAAATGCTCTACGCGTTCGATGCGCTCGCCGTTTTGGTTACATGATCCGATGACTAGCGGTCCCTTCAGAGAACTGGGACGACGACTTCGAGTTTAGTCAGAGCGGCTCGAACAACCATTCAAAACCCAAAGACGCCAAAAAACCGGGACCAACGATCGGTCTCTCTGTTGAACCTCGAGTATCTGTCGCTTCCTCCCACTTCTCAGAGGACTGGGATGCAGACGATGGTCCAAGGCAGTCGTCGCCCAAGGCACCGGTACGGGGAAATAGTCGAAAAGGAGGCTTGAGTGGCAGGCTTGATAACTGGACTGAGCCAGGTCCATCTACGCCAACGAAGCATGCGGGTGCCCAGGTACAAGCTGAGAACTGGGACGATGATTTTGAGGACAAGGCCGACTCCCCTCCTGGTCGACGTCATCACGTTTACCGAACCTCTCATCACGTATTTCAACACCATCATCCCGCCCATGCGCTCCGAACTCGCCACTCATATCACACACCGCCGCGTCCAAAGCTTCCCACCGAACCTGAAAACTGGGACGATGATTTTGACGACCCTATGGATCCGACAAGCTCCACGTCTCCCAGCAAGAGTGATAATGACAACACCCCCATGACGAAGCGTACGCGTCGAGAGGCATATGCCGATACTTCCGATGAGGACGACGACGCCGATCTCGGGTTCTCGGAGGACAAGGAAGAAGACAAGACTGTCACTGCGCGTTCGCGCACGGCACCCATGCCTCGCGGTGGCTCTTCAAATTCCTACTCACATGCAAGCTCGTCACCACCTCCACCTGTACCCGCTCTTCCGCATACCCTCTCCCCCTCGCCTATTGAACCATTCCCCGGCTCGCCTACTGTGTCAGTGTTCTCAATACCAACAACGTCGGGCCGAAATTCAATCGGGTACTTCAATTCCACGTCGCATCTTGTCATTTCAGGTGCTGCCTCATCGCTCGCTATGGTTCCTCCCTCTCCACCTACCCAACGTGAACGGCGTCGTCTTCGTAAAAAATCACGACCACCACATATGGATAACAATGTTTTTGAACTAATCGAGGAACAGCGCGATTCGTCACCTCCCCCGTTGCCACCTTCAACCCCCGAAAGAGAGAGAGCGGCCTCTCCGCCCATGGTGCCCATGATGTCCACTTCTCCCGTCGAAGGTACCCCTCGAAGCGGGGGGTCGAAGACCCCGCTCTTATCACGCATCGGTTCCGTCAAAAAGTGGGGCGTCAGGAGGAAAAGGGCGAGCACGGGTCCTGTGGAGGTAATGATGCAGGAGTTTGGAAAATCGAATGCGGGCATCGTAGAGGACGAGAGTACACCCCGGCCCCCAAGTTCCCTTGAACAGACGCAGGCGCAGACGCCCTCCAGCCGCAGTCGCAACTCTAAAACTGCGGGTGACACGCGTTCTACCTGGTTTTTTCGCCCTGGCGGCGCCCATTATGGGGCTGGGTCTCCGCCGCCGGGACACGTTGAACTCAAGCATGAGAAGAGTCTAGATCAGACGCGGTTGAGACCTGGGAATGCTGGCGAGGGAGGTGGACAAGTTCCCACGACGCCGAGCAAGAGCAGCAAGTTGTCGAGATGGAAAACGGGCGGTTTACCGCTGGAACATACGAGCAGTGGGGAGCAAACGGGTGACGGGTCTTCTTCCGCGTCGGGCGTAATAGGGTTGGGGAAGCCATCGCTTGGGCCAAGCAGACGACCAGCGTCGATGCAGGTGCCCAACGGAGCTACCCTGGCGACCGGGAGCAACAAATTTTCGTCTATCGGCACCAGACACGCGTCGTATGGTTCTTCCGTCGGTCGGGCGTCTTCCTCGAGAGTATTCTCAACACCCACTCCTACGGAGAGCGTAGAAGATCTTCCACCGATGCCTGCGCTTCCTCCGCAAGAAGGTTCTAGGAGTCTCATGGGCAGCGTGCGCAAGATTAGTCTTGCAGGCGGGAAGAAACACAAGAAGAGGAAATCCTCTGTTGATGCTGCCTACACTCCTCCTGTACCTGCCGCTTCATTTCAAAATGATATTGGCGACGACGGTCGAGCACACGATGGAGATGGAGATGTAAGGATGACGTTACCACAAGCTCATACACCCGACTTGTTACCCCCAATCGAACTACATCCTCCATCGCCACCGCGGGCAATCAATGGGGTGTCAACGGCTCATTCGATGCCTTTGCATGTAAGCGATGGGCTCGAGCTTATGATGCCCTCGACGAGCGCGCCTGCTTCCACCACCATGTCTCCAATCATTTCCTCTGCATCAAATAAAGCAATATCAAAGACACCCTCATCACCACAGTCAGCGTCATTGGGTCGTACCGCACAAGCTCCTAATTCACCCCCTTCGAATGTATCTGTGCTGAGACGAAATTCGCTGGGTGATCTGAAGATCCCTGCAAGAATCAGCCAGGCGCAGATCGGACTGAAAAGAGACTTGGGGATGGTCCGAGAGTTTGCAACCAGTGTTGATAGTGAGTTGTTCCTCCGTGTTTCGCCCAGGAAGGCGTCGTCCAGTATTGATTATTACCGGTGCCTCTACTTCATAGGACTGAAAGAGCTGGAGTCAACCTACTACCATCTGCTTGCCGAAGTGCAGACCATCCTCGAGAGCGCTCCCCCATTTCGCGCCACGTCGCCCAACCGGTTCAGTCTTGTCCGTCCGCGTTCTCGGCTACGCTCCCATACTTCACCGCAAAACACTTCCTCAGATACTCCGGGTTCATTTTTGGAGCACAAACATATCGCAGCTACCCTCCACGCTATTATTGTTAAGTATAAAATATCATGGGAATGCGCGGAGCTGCTGATTGAACTTGGCGGAGGCGCGCCTTCTGCATCTTCTCCTCCGACATCGGGACCGTCTTCAAGTCTTTCGGCGCCAACTATGTCAATGCAAGCAGAGCTCGACCGTCGGAAGAACCGCGAGAGAGCTGTGACGCTTTCAGGCGAAGAGTCAAAAGCAGCTCCAGTGCCATTTATAAGTAACGCCGTGCCATCGACAACGCCATCGTCGTCGACGTCCGGTCCACCCAACCCCTCGTGGCGCGCATCGACGGGCCGGCATGACCTCAGTCAACGGCAGCTCGTCCTCCTTCGGGATATGCTCCATAGTAGTGAGCTCCCCCCCGACGATGTTTCTCTCCTCGAGGAGAATGTGAACAGGAATTGGCGGTGGGGCGACGCGATGAGTAGCACAGTCACACTTCCTTCCGAAGAATCTGGGTCTCGAGGCGCTGATCATGGGGAAAGTAGGAAGAAGAAGCGGCGTGGTGGAAGGATGGGGCTGACTGGTTTGAGGGATATGCTGAGAATGCTGAAGCGGAGCCATTCGGAGCAAGCCTCGACATCCCCCGTACCCGTTCTCCCAGCCGTTCCCTCGACTGCTTCGCTCAGCACCGAGTCCTCGCATTATTCGCATCATTATCCACACGCACAGCTTGAGGCGGGAGATGCCCGCAGGGCACCGAAGACGAGTACTGGACCCGAATCGGTACGGTCTACGAAGGACATCCCAGTTAATTCACCATATAGTGGACCACCTTTGAACCATAAATCATCTCCTCGACGACCTTCACTCGCATCGATTTTCAGGCTAGGACAGAAAAACAAGAGTGGAACGTCCTCTTCCGCAGGGGAGTCGTCGCAAGACAGCCGGAGCGATGTGCGGAGTGCCAGCCGGGGGAGTAACATGACGGGAGACGAGGAGGACTGGGACCGGATAGAGCCGGCGATCGACTTGAACGGTGCTGGGCGGCTGTTGGGGATCGAAGGCACCGCGACCATAAAAGGACGCAAAGGATGGGCCTCGCCGTTCCTTTCAGAGCATCCTCCAGGGCATGCTCCTGGACCGACACGCCGACCGGTGACACCGCGCCATGGCCAAGACGCAACGCAAGCACTGCGGTTGGAGGTGGAGGCGTCTCCACGATCCATCCGGCCGATGCGGTCGACGCGTTTGTCGAACGTGGAAGAGGTGGAGGATGGGGAACGACCAACTCGATCGGAGGGCAAGGCCAAGAACCGCGTGTCGTTGCCTCGGACGAGCCCGCATCGACCGCACTCGAGGGGGCAAATGCAGGGGAGTAGTCGGACAGGGTCCGTACGGAGTGCGCCCCCGCAGCCGGTTGACGATCCGCAAGCGCTTCCTGAGATCAAGCTGTCGATGACACCGGAGAACATCAAGCCGCTGCTGGAGAATGCAAGGGAGGTGCATGTGCGATGTCACGAGTGCATTCGGGAGCTGCGTGTGCTGTTGGACGCGATGCCAGCTGGGGTGTCGCCCACGTCCGCTAGCTGAGTGTTAGCATCTTTATAGGGTTTTGCGTACATATGGCAGGACACTCTCACTCGCGGGACACACGTTCTTGGTTGACAGTGATATTCGCAATTCTTTATTTTTTCTTGTTCCCAATTCCAAGGTAAATCTGTAGAGTGCATCTCTTGACGGTATGCTACTTGCAACCATTATTTTTTTCCATCCTCTTTCCCTTGTTTGTCTGTGATAATGTTTATATGTTTTTTTTTCTCTTCTTTTTAATCCGTCTCTAGCTTGCTACACCGCTATTCTCGCTCCTGTCTTAGCCATCACACACAAGGACACAACGTTTTCCCCCTTTGTATTATTTTCTCTTTTTCTTTTTCTATCGAATGATACATACGCATATACGTATATAACGTGTTACGTGTAACTCACGAACTGACGCTATATAAATGTTTTTATGAACATACATGCAGGGCCAGACTAAACGATATAAGACGAAGAAAGAACGCCCGCATTCGAGATGCTGAGGAGATGGAAGTCTCAACTATGCAGAGAGTGAGTTCAACTAGGAAATATCCACGTTTGGACACTACAGCTTTCGTGATATTAGTGGAAGATCCACTTTCGGCTCTCAACGCATTCATACCCGAGCCTCCTGTTCGTCCATAGGTCACGCCTTTATCAGAGCTACTTCCAGGACCCGCCTACATCATGTAGAATCACAATAGACGGATCTCTCGACCCCCTTCAACATTCCAACACAGTCCACTCAATAGCCCCCACTTTCCTCTTCCAGCGCCCCCCCCCAAAAAAAAATGCGCTGCCACTGGACGATCGTCCGAAAAAACCTATAAGAAAGGCGATGCCACAGTGGACGACGCAACGATGCCTTGGAAGGTCTCACGAGATGCCGCGATAGGCAGTACTGTGTGAGGATGGGCGCTGCGGAGTGTGCCTATGACTCTGAACACAGACTTTTTACGACCATACGGCCGGCGGTCGGCGAGCATCGGAGTGTCAAGTAGAGACACGAGGCCGAGCTCATGAGATGCATACAGCAAGAAAATGGAAGGGGGGGGGGGGTTGAGACGTTCTGGACCGACGAGCACGCGGTGGATACATGGGATTATTTGAGGGAGGTCGTTTATGTCGGGGTGGACGGATACGCATATGTGCGGAGTCTTGCCGATCACTCGGTCTGTCCATCCCGGCGACGGACGCAAGGCCAAGGATGGACATGGGTATGGGGCTAAAATGTGGACGTGGATACGATATCTTGCCCAGACAATCATGCACATGAGCCAGCGTTCCCACTCGGCCTGCCTCTCGTGCGATTAGTACGTCAAGGACAATCTCGTTGACATCGTGACGCGTGGGTAAGACGGCTGGCTGGTACCATGGAGGTCCATCTTTCCTCCGTACCACTTGACTCACCCCCACACACTATAGGACTCGGGTGAATGCGGATTTGCCATCGAGGCTGCTGATACCACCAACATGAATACCGAGCCATGTATGGAGAAGAATCCTGCCTGGCAGCATTCCGCAGAGCTTCTTTCTCATAAGGTGGATTGTGTACCCTGGGGCTGAGTGTACGGTGGGTCAGCCTGATGAGCCCATTGTACTCGGTGAGCCATATTCATGCACAGTACCTACATTATACAGGATGCGACTCATGAAAGAGTACATCCAGAGTCTTGCATCGGAAAAAGTTGAACAGATACATACATTTGCATACATAAAATGACGACGTTCTTAGATGGCAATCTATGGTGCTCAGTCAACTTTGTCGACGAAGAATAAAAGAGAGCAAAGCAAAAGCTCTCACAGGAACCTAAAACCTAGGAGAAAAGTAGTACACGTCAAACTGGCAAGTCATTCAACCGCTCCTTCATCGCCATCACATCAACCTTGACTTCATCGGCTTCGTTAGACGTTTCCCCCGAGGCACTCACTACGTTATTTCCGTTATTATCGTTGTCATCAGACTTTGGTTGTGATGTATGATCCGTTCCCCTCTGATAAAAGTAGGCAATAGACAGGATTTCGATCAACCCGATACCCAAAAGAAACCAGAACGCGGCTGCCGGCCCGCGGTAATCACTCAGGCCACCATAGTTGGCATCCACAGACGTTTCGATCGAGCTGAACGCCGCAAGTCCGATCGCGGAGCCACACTCGAGGGCGCCATAAAAGATTGCGCCAACCGTACCAGCCATGGATGCTGGTGTAGCCTGGAAGATAGCAATGCTGTGAAGTCATCTAACCATCAGATGTGACGCAAGGAGCAAGAGTACATACCACTTACTTTGTATGGGTGTACATCAACATTGCGCCGGCACTACCAAGAGAGAAAGCAGGAAATACGTAGGGCCAATAATCCTCTGGCTGACCACCACCCGCAGCAACCAGGACGGTGGCTACGGCTACCATAGAAAGACCAGTTAGAATGATCCATTTTGGACTGATGAGTCTAGATAGCGACCCCGTGAAGCTCATTATCAAGGCAGCCACACCGATCGGGAACCTAAAGGAATATCAAAAAGACAATTTGTACCTTCAGAGCGCATGCTTACATATGGACTATAGTAGAGATGATCGTCCATTTAAAAACATTTTGCCACAAAGTTGTGAAAACGGTGAAGATGGCGGTCCACCAAAACAATGGAAACAGCGCTAAACCAAAGAGGACCGAGAAGTTGCTGTAGAACCATGTACAAGGGGGTCTAGACCAGGGAACAATGAACTCATACACGAGTAAGAGAATGTATGACGTACATTGCTGCCCTGTCTGTGGGGATTAGAGTTTCCCAATAGAAGAACCCGACAATCAGAAACAATGAGACGATCAACGGAGCGAGGACTCCTGCGGTGACCCAGCCATTCGCTGACCCAGACGTTACCGCATAGATGAAAAGAACGAGTGCAACTAACGGTGGTATATTAGCACTGTATCGATTAGTATTTCATGAAGGTGAGGCACACCAGTCAAAATCAAGATTCCGATCAGATCAAGACTCTTCCATTTCGCACTGTGGGTGGTGTCGAGCTGAAATTTAGACCTTGCAACTTCCGGGGGGATTATGAACAGGCACCCCAGTGCGACTGGAATGGCGACGATCGTGACAAACCAGAAGACCCAGTGGTACGAGGCGTATTGGACAAGGACCGCTCCGATAAAGAGCCCGAGCACTGCACATGTCACAATGTCATTTGGAAAGTTGAGAACACAGCCAGCGCTTACCATTTGTCACTGCGCCACAACCTCCAAATACACCGATCGCCCGAGCTTGTTCAACAGGATCCGGGAAAACGTGCACCAAGAGTGTGAGAGCAGAAGGTATTGTCATTGCAGATGCTATGGCGTATGTTACTACACCCAACTCCATATAGCTTCCAGCTTACCTATGCCCATGAGCGCTCTTAATACAATAAGGGCGATCTTGTTATTCACAAAGCCAGCACCCATAGAAAAAATCCCCAGAAAAATCACGCCTGCGATGAAAGAACATTCTAACGCTTGTTGAGTAAGCTTACCAGAGAAACATTGACACCGCGCTTACTTGGATTATAAACATCGCTTATCCGTCCACCCTTCGAGCGCGAGTCAGATCATGTCGCGAGTGAGAGGGTGATGAGCCATACAATCAAGAGGAACGAAGCGAACGTGAGTTGGAACCCGCTGATGATCCAGGGAGACTGACTCTCTGTAATACCCATGGAACTTTTGAGAGCAGGTATGGCGGGAAAAAGTGCTGAATAGTTGAAAGAGTCCAAAAACTGTGCGAAACAACACATCAACAACACCATCAGTTTGCGTGTAAATGAGAGCTGCTTTGGCAGTTCTTCGACCGTTTTTTTGGCGGGTGAGACTGGAGCAGGCCGTGACATCGTACCGAGATCCCACAAGCGGAGGGATTGCAGTCAGACAGGTGCACCTGCGTGAGGGGAAAGATTCGCTTTCCCTTCAGCCAGTTTCGAAATCGATTACCCACTTTATAAGGATGGCAGGACAATGGCTCCCGTATGTCCCTCACGTGTTACGTATAGAAACTCATCCGCGCACGAGTAACGAGCACCGTAGGAATGCCCCATGGAGGTAGGAAGTCAAGCATCAGAGTTTGGGGTTTCGTAAGCACCTGGACAACAGCATAGTGGTCGGATCATTGCCCGTGGTGAAAAAAAACGCGAACTTGTGGGTGGTGCAATGCATTCCGAGCTTCGAACGTCTGGTGATCCAAGGAAACAGTGTGTGGCCGAAGTGTCACAAGACGTTTATGAACCCAGAGCAGCATCTCACGATCAGTGATGGACTGCGCATTCCTTCCTAGGAAGGTGGTACTTGACGGACTCGTGTCTGCCTCCCTACACCAACACTGGGCAAATACCGACCAGCTGACATCGGTGTAGTAGGCCAGTTGGTTAGTGTGGGAACATCTGGCTTCTTAGTACTTGTTTGAACTTGTTATGCCATTTGCCTCGAGTTGATGGCAAGGAGGCAACTTGTAACTCAAGTGTACACAAGTAACCAAGCATCCGATTCCGCTTCCATGGCCATCATGCGAGCCGTGTTTCATGCCTGATGGAAGAAAGGAGTCCTCGACTTTCCTGCTCTGCTTCCTACTACTAGTATGCTCATGATGTTCTATTTCGGTTCATCGTCACATCTCGACATTTCAGCTCGTTAAGTTCTCGAAACGTACGGATTGGGTGACAGCTCCTCTCCTGCAGGAAGTATTCACGTTGATTCCCAGAAGCGATGGGCGCCACTCGGTCACTTTGGATTTAACCCCATTGGCAACATTACTGGGCCCAACTCCAACTTCGCACATCTATACCCGTAGAAAGAGATCTTGGATCGTAACATCGCAATAACAGATAAGCAACTTGAGCCCCTGTTTCCCCACCCTCCACATCGTCTTGTATTTATCCTACAACGGCACGGCAACATTGTGAGTTAGACTGGCTATGCATTTCAACGTACAGAATGCGGTGGTTGTGTTCGCGTTCGTGACTTGGATTGACAAACCAGTGCAGAGATTTACTTCCCTCACTTCCTAATCACTCCGCGATGACCTGGTGTTGTTGGCATCGCTGATACCTAGGCGATATTGACGGCCGAGCGACTCCACAAACCACGGTTTATTCAAGCCTGTGGCCTTTTCCTGTTCGACACGTGCATAATGTTCTCTCGGCCGACATGACCTCGCCTCCCGGTCGGAACGCCTCAGATGAGCAATATAATGTGTGACCGTGGTGTCTTTGGGATGGTTTCTCCAAAATGAGACATGAGTAGAACTTCTTCGATCGCATCCATCTTATCCCGAATTTATATTAATACCAATGAACCTGTTCCTCGACCATACGTATCGTGACGTTCCCTTGGAGTAAAGACACCTTCAACAAGACGAGTGATACTGTATCTAGATTTATTCGGCGAATGCGAAACTTCTTCACAAAGGTCGAAGCATCGACCGAGTCTTGCACTTTCTGGATGACGGGGCACGGAGGATGATTAATATTGATTCATCTTGATGCATGAGTAAACTCCCTGGTTAACAGCAGTAGGCCGCGCTTTGGATTCTTTCCAGCACATGTGATCTGCCACTTAATTGATACTCTGACACCTCTATACCACCGTTTGTTGAGGTTGTCGACAAAATTTGTCTGGGATCCCTCGTCGTGCATCATGGTCCAAGGCTGCATGGAGAACGATAATATTGGTTAGCAGCGATGTAAACTCACAGAACAAGATATGCCGGTAGAACTGGTTGCGCTGACTGCCCGCAATTCAAACTCCGAACGCTGCTAAAAATGGTAGCGCTGTACAAATATGCAAACCGCTGCCAGAAGACTCAAAGTTTGGAGACGACTAGATCCAGTGGCAAGTTCAGTGGGTAATCCTCAACTTATGGGTGCAGAGTCGCAGGTACGGAAAGACTATCTTTCTTTTGAAGGACCCGTCGGAATTAGTCGGGTCCACGCTTCACTTCTAGTCGGCCGTGGGCTCAGCCAAACTTGGAAGGAATAATATATCCCACTATACCTGCTCCTCGCGAGATGACGACGCCAGTCAATAGCCCCTTCCATGGCCCCACTATGAACCCGTGGTCTCCCCCGTGATACCCCCAACTCCGCTCCACAGTCCCAACACACCCAACACTGCTGTGTGCACTTCCTTTCCTCCACACCCACTGGACCCACCGGTCCGCTCAGGCGTTGATCTACCAACTGCGCTGGTATCTGAGATTGCGACTAGCTTCCGCGCGATGGACGTGAATACGTGCATTGAATTCACAGACATCTGGTTCTCGCATGCACCATCATTTAATATTTATTCCTGGCTCGCCTGGATGGATCCTCCGCGGTAATTTGTATTTTCAGTGTTTCAAGACAGGGTCAAGCTTCTCTGTACGCCGTTCGTGCCACGTCGTGGATGGACCTTCATCAGCGCTCGCCTTTGATGTTCTTCACACTGGCCGTTGTTCAGTTCGTCTTACTAGCCGTCCTTCAATCACAGCTCTCAATGGCCTGTGGTAGAATCCTCAAGGGATAACGTTACACGCCCGTCTTGCAGATGGGTGCTTACGATAAGCGACCTCCAAATCAGACATCAGGTGCTCCGCATACCTCAACCACGGCGCGGTTTTATCTTTTCCTGACTCGACAAGTCCGCGAATCCTTAGATACGTGGACAAATGGCCACGTCGACCACTGCTCCATGTGCTGTATATTCAGTGCATAGTCTGGGAGGTGAACAAATGCCAATGCCAAGAATGCTGTCACAGCACATCCCACATTCGTTGTACGCTGTCTAGTCCCGGTTTCGCCCTGGATATGCTCTTTTGTCGATAGCATGCGATCTTCATAGATGTCTAGAACATGGGAGGGAGGGAGAGGGAACAATAATGTGAGCAACTCTGGATCCAACAGAAGCACCCGGTAAACAGGGCAAATGCCAGAGTATGCCAACTTCACCAGAGATGACAGCTGTGGACACAACATACTAGTAGTAAACCGCCTCTTAATGCAACTCGTCGAGCACAATTCTTGGTTTGCTTTCGTTCAATCCTGTTCTGCTGAGATCAAACATTCACGCATAGTTCAATACTTGTACTCTTGGTATCCACGGGACGTTTCCATTCATTAAAGCTTCCAGAATCCAGAACCACGCGTAGCATACGCGTGCCTCGGTATCATGTGCTGTAGCAGAGTAAGCGGTTTCAAACGACTTGAGATGTACTGTATATAGGGTCGTAAGTTCATAATCTAGCACAATGTTCCCTCATATCTGATGACTTAGGTGCGCGGAAGGATTGAAACCTTGCAGCTCAGGTCCAGACAGCTTGATTTGCCTCGACGCTAATCTTTGACCTGGACAACTGGGATGTACGTCTGTTGCGCCGCGTTACGACAGTGGTGATGTTGGTGGGCTCAAAAGAGACTGACGAGAGGAGTTTGAAAGGTACTTATGTCGGTACTATCGGCCCGGCTAAGCCGAAGGGCAGACACATCCTCTGTCGTACTGAACAAATGCATCAAACGCATATATCATGTCGCTCCTCGTCCTCTCCGCCAAAGATGTCGACGGAGTGATATCGGAACTACAACTAAACGATCTCGAGACGCTTATGGCCTCCGTCTTCCATAGGCTCTCTTCTAGATCAGATTACGTGTCTCCACACAGAACATCCATATCTATGGCACAACACACGGCTCTGTTCATGCCATCCCGCGTACCAGACCTCGGAACGACCATCAAAGTCGTTTCTGTGCCCTCTTTCCCGAGGGCTCGACAAGGGTTGCCTGCATCCACCCTTGTCCTAGACGAGGTCACCGGCTGCGTCAAGGCAATCGTGAATGCCACCGCCTTAACAGCCCTCCGGACTGCTGCTGGTGCGATTTCGGTTTCCCAATTTATTGATAGACGAGTGGGTGACTGACCAACGTAACAGGTTCTCTTCTTGCTACCCGTCTCCTCGCCGCCTCCAAGGCACCAAAGACCCTGGTTGCATTCGGCGCTGGAAAACAAATCAATGCCCATGTCGATCTTCACCTCTGTGCATTCCCGTCGTTCGAATCATGTACCATTGTCAACCGCACGGATAACGCGCGTTTACACACACTCGTATCGTCTCTCCGCCAGTCACATCCTTCTGTCATGTTCGATACGCTTACATTGGACGATATATACGTGAAGGATGCGGTACAAAACGCAGATGTGATCTGTACGGCTACTTCGTCCGAGAAGCCGCTCTTCCCATCAGAATGGGTCTCGCCCGGTACACATCTCAACTTGGTGGGGAGTTTCACTCCGCACATGCACGAGGTTGATTCAAAGCTCATCCACCGGGTACGGAGAGTCGTGGTGGACTCTCGAGAGGCTTGTGTTATCGAAGCCGGAGAACTCATCGCTGCAGGCAAGGCAACGGATCCGGACGGAAGTTTGATTGAGCTTGGTGAGCTGGTAGAGAAGGGTGACAATGAAAAAGTCGTACCTGTCGAACTACCCCAGGACATCAGAGCCACAGATGGCGTAACTATATTCAAGTCCGTAGGGGTTGGGCTCCAGGACGTGGCTATCGCAAGTCTCGTCCTATCTCGTGCAGAACGCATGGGGTGCGGGACACGGATCGAGAATTATCACGTATGACAGGTATGATAGTTGTCGGATCCCTAAGGTTGATTCATGCCGTTGTAATATTATTGACTTGTGTCTATCAGCCGTCGAGATTGGCCAACACATGTATCAGCAAAGTACGGTATGGTTGTAGGATATGACACTCAGTGGAGATAGGATCATCTTGGGACGCCATTGGTCACTGGGAATCGAACATTGCGACGCAACATTGACCGAGGATTTTCTTTACCGAAGTGACTCTACGGCGTCATGCTAAGGATAGCGTCGGGGCTATGAGCAGGCCCTGGAAACCATCCGAAGATTTCATGTTCTTGAGTAGCCAGTACGTGCGGAGAAACATGTGGAGTGTCACCTCTTCACCATCGCCATCTTCTGTGGCGCGTGGGACTCCAGCTCCTGGTCTCGCTCTGGTTCTTGTCGGTCGCGAGAAGGAACAAACACCTTTTCCACGTTTTCACTCTTGTCGAATATCCGAAGGAGTTGTGTGCCATGCATGACGAAGTCGTACAGCGGGACTCCAAATCCACATGACTGGAGAAAGAAACGACGTTGGCGGATAGGTAAGTGACCAACGGACACAAAGAAAGTGGTTACGTACCGCCCCTAGTTGATAGATATCGACGAAAATGGCAGATCGGGAACCTCAAACTGGCTTGTGGGCCTCTGCGGGACGAGCCTATTGTACACGGGCGAGCCGCATTCATACACAGTACCAGCACGTCAGAAAACTCTCCCTTAGTACGAATAGAATGGCTAGTTGCCAGAGTGTAACAAAGCACGAAGGTACATACCGACACCAAAGAGCTTCAGGATTCTGAGGAGTCCCTCGAAAGCACAGAACATGACCGTTACACGGCCATTCTCCCGAACATGGGAGATGGTCTTTACACTTGCCAGTGAAGACCGCCGTGTTTTGAAGTCGATGAGAATGGATCAAGTGCCCATGAGGTGCACAGTACACACCGCCACCAGTGTGATTCAAACCTGCCTTGAGTTGACCACGCGGAAACAGCCAGGTGTCCCTTTGGGTGAAACATTGACGTGGCCTTGTGCGTTAAGCGGTGTGGTTGCAACCCAGAGCAACTTTTGTTTCTCGATCCATTCGAAAAACTGCTGGGGATTTTCGTCATAGAGGTTACCCATGGTGTAATCGGCACATTATCGTCGCGCACGGGGGCGTTGATAAGACAAGCATTAAGCGGTGCTCTCCGAGTCCGGCGCAACACGGAACACGCGACCACAGAGAGCGACCGGCAGCTCAGTTCCTTCCTTGCTACATCCTCCCGTCCTCGTCTTCGTCACTCTTTTCACCCATGGGTTATTCCCTAATCGAGGCACCGCGCCCTTTTTGCACCCAGGATCCCGGGTGCTTGAGCCTATCGGGCCACTCAGATCGGACTCACCACGCTCGCAGCTCACTCACCATCCACCGTCTACTCGCTTATTTTTTCACCACCCGAAAGCACGCAGGATCGCAAACAAAGGAACATCAATTGTAGTACCTTGCTTGCAAGGTATCAGTCGAGTGATCGGTACCGTCAGCAACGTTTGTGTGATTGTAAATTGGACCGTGGTGGAAAGGTCGATGCCCACTAAATCGTTGTGGGAAGTATCAGGGGACGTGTGAACGCTTCCTGGGACATTCGGAGATTTTTTCCATACGACGAGGGGTACGGTTTCAGACCTGGAAACACATTCATTATCAGCCATTCGTCGGTTGGTCTCCAGCCTGAGGGATCAGGGGTGTAGCGACGAAGACTCAGTAATTACGTAATGGCCGCCGGTAACACCCGAGCTTCTGGAAAGGCACCATAAACGGATGGTCTTTTTTTCAGCATCGTCCGATAAACGCGGGAACGCTCCAAACATTAATATCAGTATGTGTGCAAGCACCACCGAACTGACTCGTCTACAGATGAAAGCGGGAAGGTAGCATATCCGAAACGAATGACATCTTGAACTCTACAAGTATTTATAGGTAGGATCCAGACCTGTGTGCAGCGACAAGAAATAATTTGAGAGTGGGTTCCTTCTTCCTTCGTTTCATCCTGTTATAGATAACTGGAAGGAGTATGAAGTGTAAAGCAACGAGACGTCTATCCTCGAAATTGCGGAACGAGAGAATGACGTATCCACCGGGGCTGTGCAAAAGTTTGATGCATAGGCAGCATGGGTTCAATCCGCTTCTTCGGCGTGTCGCAAGGTACTATCGCTGTGGCTACAGTCAGACTTTGCGAGCGACAGTGGGTACACGCGCCCCTCCTCCACCGCCAGTGCATCGTCCTTGATTTCATCGGCTGGGTTGGGCTTTTTTCCCGAGGCTTTCAGTGCAATATTGTTACCGTGGTCATCAGACCTTGGTTGTGGTTCATGGTCCGTCCCGCTTCGGTAAAAGCAGGACACGGAGAGGATTTCGATCAACACGATCCCTAGAAGAAACCAGAATGCGGCTGCGCGCCCATAGTGCGCTAGCGGACCACCATCGGTATTATCCACGGACGTTTTGATCGCAGTAAATGCTGCAAGTCCGATTGCAGAACCAAATTGGAGAGCTCCATTGAAGATTGCGCCCACCGTACCTGCCATGGATGCTGGTGTAGTCTGGAAGATAGCGATGCTGTGAAATCATAATCATCAGGTGTGAAGCATGGGAACAAGAATACATTTTACTTACTTTGTATGGCTATATACCAGCATGGTGCCAGTACTACCAAGAGAGAAAGCAGGAAACATGTAGGGCCAGTAATTCTCTGGCCGACGACCACCTACAGTGATTAGGATGGTGGCTACAGCTACCAGAGAAAGACCAGTTAAAATGATCCATTTCGGGCCAAATGTCCTAGAGAGCGGTCCTGTGAAGCTCGTTATCACGGCAGCTACACCGAGCGGGATCCTGAAGGAACATTAAAAAGATGATCTGTACCTTCAGGGCGGGCGCTTACATGTGGACCACAGTTGAGACGACCGTCCGGTGAAAAATCTCGGACCACAAAGTCGTGAAACCCATGAAGACCGAATTCCACCAAAAGAATGGCAACAGCGCTGAACCAAAGAGGACAAAGAAGTTGTTGTAGAACCATGTGCGAGGGGGTCTTTCCGGGGAACAATGAACTCCCAGACACGAGTGGAGGAAAATGTAACGCACATTGCTGCCTTGTCAGCGGGAATTACGGTTTCCCAAAAGAAGAACCCAACAGTGAGCAATGTTGAAATGATCAAAAGAGTGAGGACTTTTGCGGTGACCCAGCCATCCGCAGTTCCAGACGTTAGCGCATAGATGAAAAGAATGAGTGCGACTGAGAGTGGTGTATTAGTTCTACTTATATTCGGTTAGTGAAGCACGAGACACACCAGTCAAAATCAAAATTCCAATCAGATCAAGACGCTTCCATTTCGCACCCTGCGCGTCGGGCTTATTACTAGACCTTGCAATGTCCAAGGGGAATATGAATAGACAACCCAGCGCAACTGGAATAGAGATGATCCCAATTAACCAGAAGACCCAGTGGTACGAGGCGTATTGGACAAGGACCGCTCCGATGAAGAGCCCAAGCACTACGCGTGTCATATTATTATTTGCAAAGCAGGGAACAATGCCAAAACGTACCGTCTGCAACTGCGCCACAACCTCCAAACACACAAATCGCCCGAGCCTGTTCAACAGGTTCCGGGAAAACATAAACCAAGAGCACGAGAGCGGAAGGTATTGACAACGCAGATGCTGTGATGTATATTAGTTCGCCCAATGCCTATAGCTCCTTACTGACCAATGCCCATGAGCGCCCTTAACACAATGATTGCGATCTCGTTATTCACAAAGCCAGCGCAGATAGAAAAGATCCCCAGAAAGGCCACGCCTGTAATGAAGGCATTTTCTAACGCTTATTGAGTAAGCTGTCCAGAGAAACATTGACACAACACCTACTCGGATTATACACATCGCTTATACGTCCGCTCTTCGAACGCGAGTCAGACCATGTCGCGGGCGAGAAAAGTAAGGAGACATACAATCAAGAGAAACGAAGCAAATGTGAGTTGGAACCCACTGACGATCCAAGCGGACCGACCCTCTGCGATACCCATAGAATGCTTGAGAGCAGGTATTGCAGGGAAAATCGCTGCGTTGTTGAAAGCATCCAAGAATTGTGCACAACAAAACATCAGCAGTAGCACCGATTTGCGTGCCAACGAAAGTCGCTTTGGCGGTTCATCGACAAGTGCATCAGCAGAGGCTGAGGTAGATGATGACATTGTGCGGAGGGTCTGCAAGCGGAGAAATTGCAATCAGACGATACGCCTATGCGAGGGGGATTCTTGAGCCAGTTTCCAACAATTATCCATCTTCAGGATAGCCGAATAATAATAATAGTTCTTTTCCGTTCATCGCCATACAGAGATGTGAGCGCGTGGGTAATTCGGGGGCCGTCTTGCATGGAGTCAAGCGTTAGAGATCACTGGGGGATTGCCGCGCGACATGTCATCCGAATGGCAGGAATGTTTCATTGGGATCTGGGAGAGGGAAAAGGTATTGTCGACTGCCAGAACTGAATAGCCGCAATATAAAACGATCGTGATTCGCCCAGTAAACGAACTCGAGCTATTTCCGCTCAAAAGCGGTCGGAGCGCATGGGTGCGTCATTAGATCGCCTTCACGACAAGAATGTATGGTTTCCACGCGTGAGGATTTGAGCACGCAGATTTACTATTTCGCAAGCTTTCCAAACAACAGCCTAGAGATCAGATTATTGCTCATGGCGAAAAATGAGCTGCATTGAACTTGTGGGTGGCGGAATGGATGGAGGTTCGAACGTCTTGTGAGCCTATGAGATGTGAGTCCTACGCCTAGTTCTGAAACTGAAGTCAGACGTTCTCTCACCGACTTCCAAATCTCAATACTTTTAGCCAAGGTCGATTTTCGCTGAATGTTGGGGCGGGAACTGTTCAAGTTGAAGCTTGTATCACACCGCCCGGACCTGCGGTAGTGTGGGTCCATACGCATCAGGCCGTTAATTTAGAGTCATAGGCAGGAGTCGGAATCGTGCGGGTACGGGCGATACCGCGATTCTTGGCAAACGGGCTTTGAGGGTACGGGTACGGTGTGCATGCGCTGTAACTGCTCGTACGCCGCATCCTTTACTGGGTGTTTGGCGAAGATCCGTAGTCTGGTGACCAGACCAGTCTATGAGGCAAGCCGTCGATTCTTGGCAAACGGGCTTTGAGGGTAGCCTGAGTACGGTGTGCATGCGCTGTAAGGGCTGCTCGTACGCCGCATCCTTTATCGGGTGTTTGGCGGAGATCCGTCTCAGGCACAGCTAAATATTCTTCGTGCGTATTCACCACGCCCTTTGAACAGAGCAGCAATAAATGACAGGCTGCCTCAGAACGCTCCCTTCTGTACTGCCTTAAACCTCAAACAGCGTGAATTGAATCAGGATGAAGAGTCCACCTTTCGTTCAATTATCGAGCGAAATCGGCCGTCATATGAGTCCACAGAGCTGCATCCATCCAGTGAAACTCTGGGAGGTATAAAGTGTGTGGTAGCATTGGAGGAGGTCAGTTTACTCACGCTTCACATTGCCCATTATCAAACTCAAACTCCACACAAGATCCTCTGATGCTACGTCGTCTCACTCCCGCGCATCCTTTGAATGATGAGGAAGACCCAGCTGCTGATCTCGGTAAGTGGAAGTTACATTTTGGACTATTGCTATAGACCGGAAACGCAAACGAGAAGAGACAAGCATCGAGGACGAGGAGGAAAACGTGTAGTTTGTTGCTCTAGGACCAACTGGTACGAGTATTTCATCATTTTCTTGGGTCAACCGAGTACGGTACCCGCAGTGTTCAGAGTCACCGTGGCGTTTGCAGCATGCGGCCAGATTCACGGGTCGGTGTGTACCCATACCCTTACCGGTGTTTGAGGGTACGAGTACGGTACTGAGTTTTTTTAACTGCGGTGTTACCGTGCGGAACCCTAGTCGTAGGAAGTGCATGAACGTACGAGAGTCATCGCTTGTTGTCACTCAGACCAATAGACGCTGCCACCGTAGACGAACCTACCCAGTACCCTCCCGTGGGATAGCCAATGGAGGCGTGGTTCTGGCGTGCGGCAGTATTGCCCGACGGCATTCACGCGTCCCCTGAAGCTAGAAGGTGAGCTCCTCTCCATGGGGACACATAGCATTCTATTGTGACAATTGACATCGTCGGCTCGGGTAGGTCCTCCTGTAAATGTAGAAAATATTACACTGAAATCACACCAGTCTAGGCACCCATTTCGCTACACGACGCTAGTGAGTTTTCTTTATTCGTCGTCGTCGAAAATCCTCCAACGTCGCCACACCATCGTGGCGAGCGTTGGCTAGGGTGAGGACATATCCAGGACACGGGCTGCTGCCGCCAATTCCCCACGACGAACTCCCCAAGTATTGCACAGACCTAATTCAACCGATTTGTTGTCGCTCTCGTATTGTCAGTGATCCATGTTTATACATAAGCCTGCGGGCGAGCTCACCTCCCTCTACTCAACTTGACGTCTCGCGCATCCCAGTGGACATCCCGATCAGGGCCATAACGCCTCCAGGTAAACGCGCCTTCGTTGGCTTTCCAAATCAGGGCGATAGAATTATGAGTATCTACAGGCAGCAGAAAACCATATCATAACATGAAGTACATGTGATGTAAGGAGCGTAAATGATAAGGCTAGATGAGAACAAAAGAAGACTAGAAAGAATGTCCATATATCCAAAGCTAGATTTTCGTCGGGAGCACTACCTGACAAACTCCTAAACGTGAACGGCGACTGATACACGATCAATAGCCATAAAACTACAGGACGATCGGGCTTGCACTGTCACGTGGTTCGCTGTATGGATAAGGAGCCAAGTGGATCTCCTCATCGTAACTGGCACGCGGACGAATAGCTGACGGGTCGCGGCCGATTGAAACCATGTCTGCCGGATACTTACTACTGTCAATACCAAATGCTTGGCCGAAATCCATTCTCTTGTAGTTATTGACAGTTGTGGCATCCGGTCGACGGGCGGAATGAGTGGAGGGCTTCCCGTAGCCAACGAAGAATTTGAGAGATCCAAATATTTCCACGAAGAAATCCGCTAAGAGAATATCAGAAGCTAAACACGTAGAGAAAAACCTTCATACTGAAGTTGATGCTATGCAAATCAGTTAGCGACGTGCTATGTGGAGGTGAAGTGACACACCTATCCCACAACGGGCGCCATATGCTGGTCTTGGGGGCGCCTTCAATTTTGTACTCATTCCAAGTATACGCCCACATCATCAGGATAGAGAAGAAGATCATCTTGAAGTCACAAATTTAACTTAGTTCAAGGTCATCAACGCTGAACCTTACTTCGATGCAGATAGTCAGAGCATTCAAACCGTCTGCAATATTGGTCGCTGTCCAGTATTGTGTAGCTGCAGAAAAGTGAGGAAAAACTGTGAGAATTTCCAGCAGAGACTGCTCAGGGGACTTACACTTGATGACAGTCCCTTCAAGCGCACTGAACTGTTTCATGAGAATAAAGATTCAAAAGAGGTGCTGTATCAGTATAAAGGTCATTCACCATAAAAGATTGATAGAACGTGAACATGACGATGAGCTTGATGGCCAAAAATTTCGCTAAGGGCCGCCGCCCTCGAAGTTCTTCCTTGGTGAGACCATAAAATAGGAACAGCCCATACAGAGCGATGCTGATCGACGTTCAGAATGATGAGTATCGCGTGAAACAATAAAGAAATACCTTATGCTGATGAAGTCAATTACCTCCAGGTAGACATTGGCGAAGTATACACTGTATGGACCCGAGGCACAGAGGACACCAAATGCCTCGCAGATTATGCCCGCAATAGAGCACGCTTTGCTGGCGGTTCAGCGCACTGTCCAGAATCAAGTCAGAAAAAGGAAATCACCTGGCCGGATGATCACATATTGCAGGACAGACCACTGCAAATAGTTAAAATGATGTTATCTCGTCGAGCTGTTAATGCCCGTACCTTGACAGTGTACATGAAATATGCCTAGTGAGCAAGGAATAAAGTAAGTAGTGCGTGCAGAAGCATTGAACACAGGGTTGACCTTGGTCGGACGATACCTCCAGCAACAAAACTGTTGAGGAGAGTTAGAATTATACCCAAGCATTGAATGGCAGAAAAAATTACAGGTATTGGAAGCGGTCTTTTGTCCTTGCGCTCCATGGCCTTCAGGGCATTGTGACCAGATGCAGTATCTGCCACATACTCAATCAAGAGCAATCTGCGACAAGGCTCAACCAGAAAGATATGGCACAAAGTTAGATACTCACAGGAACGCGCTCAACGTAATTGCCTATTACGTTTTAGATAGGAAATTTGCAGTGGTAAAAAAGCGTACCTCGTATGCTGCAAAACTGCCATGAGTTGTGTTCATGAGGCAGCCAAGTTACAACTCACCTGATTCTGCAAGGCTGTAGTAGGTGTAACTCCGGAAGAACCGGTATGAGAAGAAGGAAATGACGGCGTAAACAGGCGGCATATACAAAACACGTAAGCTAGCATGAAACAGTTCATCGATCTGGTTCGGTCGCGCAAGAATTTGACACTCACACTTGTCGCTGTTCATTGGGTTTATTATAGTTGCTAGAAAAGAATTCATCAAGGAGAGTAGACTGGACAAATTACCAATAGCTCACCGACAGTGTTGCCAAACTGAAACGAGAGAGATGAGAACCGTCTAAGAATGTGCCATTCAGGAAGGAACAAAGATGAGCGAAACTCGGACTCACGAGCGCTGCACAACCTCCAGCAATGGCCCAGCCAATCCTATGTTCGTCCCAGTTCAAGTCTCCGGAACTCCAAAAACTACTTTGATCGACGGCCTGAGTGTTCCCCGAAGGACATGTTGGTGCCATGCGTGCCACAGGCAAGCGATTAGGAACCGGTGAAGATTGATCTGAACAAGACCCGGGTTAAAGACTCGTACAAAGACAGGGTTTTGCTCGCAAGGTTCAAAGTATAAACCTGCCAGCCTGCCGGCGCCAAGGAAAATGGCAGTCGAGCGGTAAACGAAGGAAATTAGAAGACAATGTTGGCGAAGACAGCCTCATTTGGTCGGGTGAATGGTGCTTACGTAAAGATGCCTTGGGAGGCAAGTGTCCTAATCCTCGACTCGCTCAACGAGGAACTGCTACGCCGCAACGCTTTTGAGCGTTCTGGTTATGCCAATAGTGAGTTGATATCGTGTGAATAGGTTCAAATGTTCTGGGAATGTAAGCTGTTGCACCAAATAGGATCAATTGCTGTTACTGAACCGACGGTAGACATGCTTAATATACAACAGTCAGGTCTTCAGGCTTGAACGGTGTCGACAAGTCCGCGTGCCTTCTCAGGTACGGGAAAGACAAGATTGTGTGATTTCTCAATGTAATATGTCTACAACAAACTCATAGTGGCCTCCGTCGCGCCCGCAGCAATTAGTACTCGCATTTCCTCAGAGGGGGTCAACCAACAGAATGTGCTTCAAGAGAATTCATCGCGTCGATGTTGTACAATAGGTGAGAAGAGAATCGCTCGAAAATCCCTTACAGCTTTATTTCTTCTTCGACGCCTTATCACCACCCTTCGCTTTCGCGGGAGGGGACTCAGGACTCGCAGGCGCTGCTTTGCTCTGGAATGGTTTGAGTCAAGCATTACGGTGAGTTAGACAGCCTGAACTAACAGCAGGGGGGGAAGTGGTACCCTTCGAAGGAGGTGCAGCCTTGACAGCAACGCCGGGTGTAGCTGAGTGGGGGCACGGAGGGCATGATCAGTATCGATCCCGCGGTACTCCAATCAAGCGGATGGACCGACCAGTCTTAACGGCCTTCTTCGGCATTTCGTTTCAGTGGGAGAGGTGAGAGTGGATAGTGACTTGTGGACCCAATCTCAGAACGAAAGCATGCCTTTATATCGCTTCATCGCCCTGCCCTCAGCTTCGGTCGGCTCCGTATCGCAACCCCTAGAGTGGATAATCCCCAGGTTACCCGAATATCAAAAACAAGGAAGCTCTTTAGGCCAATCAACCATTTATCCACCAGTGACATGTTAGCTTGATTATGCTCTTTGGGAACCAGCAATGGTTACTTGAATCCTGTTTACAGCAAGTGAATAGCTGGAAATTTTGATCGACGTGATGCTGCGGAGAACCACAACCTGGTCGAATGTTCCACCTTATCCCGCCAACCAAAGGCTCTGTCCTTATCGCGAACAAGGCTTCTGCGACGAAAAAAGGGTGCATGGATCACGGAAACCTTGAAGCGGTCAACCCTGTTGGGTGTGACAATGAACAGCAGCAAAGGTGAGATAACCCTATACCGCAATGGGCAACATAATATGCTCATCCGGACCAGCAAGAGTGATAGATCAGGCTAATCAGGCCATTATGTTCTTCGATAAAGAAAACCCACCAATAGCGAAAGCGCTCACGGGTTCAGGAGTGGATGCCAGCGCGCTTTCATTCCGGAAGCATTTCCTGATACCCCTGCGACCTACTACTCTTTTGCCTAGGAAAGTCTTCTCCCATAAGGTCTAGGCTGGTGAGCTAATTTGGCCACTGGCCACACTCGTATGTAACTTACGCGCAGCACAAAACGAGCTAAATGGAACAACAAGTACCATTCCAGATAGCTTTGTTGTTGACCTTGACGCGGCCAGGTTAAAAGGCGTGCGGCATCCGCCGCTGTTGTCAAACGAGATAATGAAACATATACGATTTGAAACTGACGGAGTTGAGGCTACATTAAACAGTCCATGGATATATCAGATCCTGGGTGATTTTCCACGATAAGCTGATACCGCTGAACTGGGAACATGAGAATGACTTAATTATCCACAAGGATACCTTTGCAGGACGTACCATGATACGTTCGTTATGGCACCGTTATCCGACTTATGCTATGGGACAAGCGGGCATAAGCCAGTTCAACGATGTTCCGCCGATTTACATCCCATGCTGACTAGCTCGAAGCACTGTCATCTCCGGCATACCTCTTCCTCCACTCCCTAAGACCTTTCTGGAAACAAGCCCAATTCAATCCATCCTGGACCAGAACGAAAGTCACACCTTCAAACGAGACCCATATGGGAGCATCTCCCTATTTCGACAACAAAAATCACATACCGAGCTGCCTCTCCACCTCTTTGTTCCTCGATTCGTCATCGAAGAAAAGCTGTTTTGCAGGTCAGGAGCTAATAAATATTACCTAGCTCGATATAGTACCACCCCTACCATTTCACCATACGGTATATCGGTGATTTTGTGAAATTGTTTGAAATGAGCGATCTTGGATCCGGGATATATTTGCAGGTGATCAAAGAAATTAATTGCAGGGAGCGATTCAACTCCATTAGCATCGGGGACATTGGTGGTATCTTCGCCAACTGAGTCAGATACGGGAATCCTGATAAGTCGGAGAGCCTCTCGAGCACTTCCCGTGATAAGGTCACTGTCAGCGTTTCTCCTGTGGAGCTGACTCCTCACAGTTTTATTGCAGACGTTCTTGATGCAGCTGCGACAGTGACCTCTGGCTTGCTCTTCAATCCACGCAAAATCTCTGGGACGTCCTTGTAAAATCCTATTTTCGTGTTGGCGTTATCATAGACAACTCCAGTGAAGGTGTCCTGCTTCAACGGCGGCTCTACGTGGGTATCAATCCAAAAGTCCCATAATGTATAACTTGGAATTCCATGAGTCAGGCATGTGTGCGAGCAGGTTTGGCGCACGTACTCCAAGTCAAAGGCAATCAGCTTGGGGAATCGGCCGTCGTCCATCTTTGTCGATCCAGCAACGCTAGCTAACCTGGCCGCTGATGTGTACTGTCACTGGCTCAGATAATAAGGATAGTTTGCTGGTGAGATCGACTGTGCAAGTTGTGTGGTGACTCGATCAACGGCCCGACGCAGCGGCGCCCCGCCGAGTCTTTGCGCCGCCACCGCGGTTCTGAATGGCTCGGCTCCGGCCCGGCGTCGCCATACGCAGTACTGTACTAGGAAGTACGTCATAAGAGAGGTCTTTGACTCTTCACGACTCACTGACAGTGATCATCCACAAACGCAAGCACCGAAAATCCGTTCGTGACGATAGCTGGGACTCCAGTCCGCACGCTCATGTTCATTCAACACTCAGAGCCGAAAATTCCGATTTTGTCGCTCCTGCGCTCTTGTCTCTACTATATCCAAGCTTACGAACTTGAAGAAGACGTGATCCGCGGATTCGGACGCTCCTTCGAGCGCCAGGAACTATCTCTCATGGTGACCGCCGTAATAGTTCGAGATCTGGTCTCATTCGATGGGGGTTACCAGAACGCTTATACAACACAGACATTCACAAATGTCGGGCCAGCCCCCGTTGTGGGTAGATGGGTTCAAATCAGGTCTGTCCACGAGCTACAGTATTTCGGTGAGATTATAGACCACACGTATTTTTTCAACGAAACTCGAATTGTCAGCATATGACACGCAGTCCATTCGCCCTCCGATGGAGTACCTCATCTCTTTCTTCTACTTCTACCACGAATCCTGGCCTCACTGTATGCATGACAGGCATGATGTCCAGCTTGTTCTTTTTTTCCCTCGGCGAACTTGAAGATTATCACCACGAGAAGCGGTCGACTGTGACCAAGAAAGATTAAGAGTCCTTGCAGCTATGGATGGGGATCAGGCAGCGATAGGAGGTGATGTATCAAATTTATCTTTCTTTCAGTCTCTTCTCACGAGTGCTGTGCAACCTGACGAAACACAGCAAGAGCGCACTCGCAGGACAATCATTCACACCATTGCATCTAGACTGAATCCTTCCCTGCAGCTTGAGATGAGCATTACGGTACTAACAAAAGTTTCACCTTTTCGACGGGATGCTGGTCTCAAGTTTCGGATACAGGAAAGGAGAGAGCGAAACAACATCAGGCGAAAAGAGATATTATCGTACAGAGATACCGACATGTCGTTCCGATTCCCATGAGTCTACTTCAAAGTAGCCGATGTTCTCGAAAGATGGTACGCGGCTGAAATCAAGGTGACGTGCCTGGCATGCCCATCGATAACTCGCATGCAAGAGACACGCATATAATACTCACGTGAAGCCTTGAACAGCATTACCGAGACTGGGGAAAGATCAGTTGATCAAGCTCTCGGGGAAAACTGAATAGACGCACCCTTCACCAGCTTCCGAGATCTCCTCTGTGCACAATCCAACATGATTAGAGTACTGTAGGAAGTCCTTTAAAGAATTTCTTTTCAGCTCAGGGAGTAAAGCGTCACAGGTCCTTACCTCAAACATCGTGATTGCACGCTGCAACAACGGTCGATCGTACTCTCCAACACGTGTAAGTGCTTCGATACACCTAAAAGAAAACCAGAATCAGGATAGACAGCAGCAGTCTCTAGATCATCCATAAAACGCACCACAACGTGCATAAGCAAAACGTCCCCTCCTCGCCACCAACCCCGTCGTCACTCTTAGTCACATCATAGCGGTAAACAAGGTTCTGTCCACGCATTCAGCATTGACCTCACAGATCTGGCATTCGTCTCACATTCGATGTCAAGCCGCCCCTCTCGGGAGTCTTCAAGATCTGCTTGAGCGTGTTCACGAATCTCGGGTCGGACTAACAAGCAATACAACACGCGGTGTGTAAGCCTTCATCAAACAAGCATACTCGGACGCTGACTGGGGTCATGAAAAATACAAGCGGCATGATAAGGACGGATGAATCCAAGACGTCGGTCTCCTCGTAGCTTTGACCAAAGACTTGCAATGCCGGGTTCCAGGCTTTGTGCATGATCTCTTCGTACAACTCGTCTCTTGCTACTAGCCATTCGTTGCGTTTTGGACATGGTAGCGATCGCTTGTCCGCCAAGCGTAAACCTGAAGAGGAAAACGTTCTTTGATTCGAGAACCAGAGCATGATACACGGCACGTATACCTCGATCGATAGCCACCCTTGTTCATACTTGTCAATACTAGACCACGTTGACATGCGGAGACTCACCAGAGCATGATCTATGTATTCAGCCCACCACTCAGTGACATACCGCATTTCGGCATGCGACTTACCTTTGAATACTACACAAGGGATAAGAATATTAACTCAGCGTGGATATGCCACGTACTGTGAAATGACGTTTCTTTCCACGAACTTCCCTGCGGTATTCACATAGACATTCAGATCTGACACACTTTTCCCTGACTCGCACTGACCATATGGATCTTTCAAAGAGGGTGAGCATGCACGTAAATGGAACGAGAGTCAAAAAACACGTACAAGTCGGGTTCCTTGTAGTTCTTGACGACAACTATCATGGAACGACATCAACCGATGAACCGGTGGCAGAGGTAAAACACTCACAATCTACACTGAATGGGCGCAATAATTCAGATTTACGCATCGATCAAGACGCGACCACTCACAGTTCCCGCACTAATACCCTGGAAAGTATACGCTTGTCAGTATATGCGGTTATTACCCTCGACGTCAACACTGCTTACCATGTGTCGTACGACTGTTTTACCCTTTGTGAGCCTGTTCATATCGTTGTAATGGAATACTACGAACTAGGGGACGACCAAACTAGGCAACCAATCAACCGATAAATTTCGGAGAGAATCTCCTAGACGCACCTTCTGGCCCAAGTAGATACAATCCATCCTTTATCACAAGATTAGCCAAACCGATACAAGCACGGTAAATGCCTACAATTCTCCGTAGATGTCCTTGGTGCGGATGTATCAGAAAGTTATGCAGATCGACGGACGAAGACTCACGAGTTGTATGTGATCTGCGGCACCATTCCCGATCCTATCATACACTAGATCAATGTTATTCTGATAGATAGTCGAACTCGCTTGCCTAACAGGCTTCGACCCTTTGTGCCCATCGAGATGGCTCAGTTCTATTTCTTCAAGATCCTTACCACCTGTCATGATATGGTCCTCATTCAGTGTATGTCAGTCCTAGCGAAGACAGTCTTACCGTGAATGGTGTACCTGGCACACGTGGATGGATATAGAGGATGTTGGCGCACCCCGATTGTGAAAAGGACGAGACTTACATAATTTGCAAAGAACCATCTGGATTCTTGTTCCTCAGTCTCTCAAAGATGAAATCCATGTAAGCTATTGTATCGTCAGCGAGAATTTCTGGACTGATCACAGAACAGACCATTAGCTTCATGGGTAAAACCCAGACGAATAAGCGCATAGAGTGTGAATGAGGAATCACGAATCCAAGACGCGCTGGGTAGGAGGTAAGGCGGTGACAGCTATCGAGACAATTCTTCTGAAGCATACCGATAATCCCTACAAATACGATGAACACTACACACGACCGGCATATAATCGCGGACATACCAATTTCTCGTTCCACCAATGTACTCTGGCAAGCTGAAAGTTGGACTTGCAACCACAGCACCTTGGTTACGTTAGAAACGCGTAGAAAGGTGCCTGTTTTACCTACCGGTTGGCTCATAGATCAATAACTTGAGCGCGAGTGCACTTCTGTGAACAGCTTCTTTCCAAGCTCCTTGATAGGTAGATCCACGTATCCAAGAGTTCCAATAACTATTCGTAGACTGAGAAATATTTAACCACACAACAAGAATAGAAGGATAGCCGGTGCATACCACATAGAGATGATCGAGTAATTCCTAGGTAGAGGTAGGTCTCAGCAAGGCTACTTGCACCACATAACAAATTGAGACGTACTTTGGTCAGCGTTGGATCTCCATCGGGACGCATCTTGGCGACCCCCTTTATCACCTCTAAATAGAGTCAGCTCCGATGGCTCTCAAGTGGATCGTTAACCATACTCTCAAGAGGTACTCCGAGCTCGTCCGCTCGCGCTTGAGTCGGTTTGATTTGAGTAGTAAAACGTTCCTCAGGGCAAATGCGCAATACGAACGTCACCCGTTGTCCTTCCACGAGGGAAAGATTGCAGTACGTTGCGGGACCAAGATGGCCCTGTGATGAAAGATCGAGAAGATCAAGGTTGACCTCGGGGGCTGACACATTGTCAATCGTGCTCTCCGTTACATAACGCAGATCCAAATCGAGGTTTGGTGAACTAAAGACAACTTTGTTTTGTGTGGGGAATGGAATGGTGTCGTCTGCGACAAGTTCTGTGGTGTGCCTATCCCGAGCGTAGTTGAAGGCTGGTGCACACTCGACACGGACGGGAAGTGTGCCACGAATGACCTTGCGGAGGGAACGTAAGCCAAAATTGGGCTCGCAAGAGGGCGCTGGTGGCAGACCTCGACGCGCCTTATCAACCAGAAAAGCAAGGGCCGATTGGCCTTGGTCTCCCCGCTTGCCTGACGTGGTAAAAAATCTAGATGTTTTCAGGCTTCGTCGTACGACGAAGGGAGGGAGACTCACCAGTTACACAAACGACACCCTTGTCATTGAGAAATCTGGAGATATCAGGTCAGTAGTGGACTGTAGCTTCTCCCAAAAACGAGTCATACTTGGTTTGCAACACGTTGGAACTTGGGAGATAGTTTTGTTTTGTGACAAACGGAACAGTCGGTGTGATCGAGAAATGACCGCCCTAATACATATGTGAGCTGAGAATCACAGACGATCAGAGTCTGATTCCGACCTTGTTCTTGTCAAGGATCCTAGCAAATACGGAAGGAGAATCAAAGTTTGGGATACAGTAACTTTCCACTAGATGCAAATAGTGCAGGCAGTGTAAGCGAACCTCGGATGGTGGGTAGGAGGTGTAAATGATAGCGAGCCGACGTGACATTCTTGACAGGTCCACGTCCCGAGATCCCAATATCACAGACCCGATGTGCAAATACAAGGGACTCACCCGAGCCATCTAAGCTGATCTACGCAGGTTCAAATCAGAAATCGATGTGGATGCGGAGGGTGTAGATTTACTAGGGCTGCGGTCCTCAGATTGCCGATACTAAAATACAGTAACAGGTCAGTTTGTTCGATAAGAACCAAAAATTACGCATACAGGCCATGATCAGCGATCGACAGGTAGTCGCGTTTCGGAGTGGGGGTTTGGACGTTCATGGTGAGTGGTTTCTGAGAGTATTCAGCGAGTGCTCAGCCTCATGCCACTGGGAACTGTGCGGGGAACCAAAGTTGGCATCACGAGTACGTACACGGTGGCGGCTGCTAGCGGTCTTAACGACGATAAGCACACTCACGAGGACAAGGCACTCGAGAGCGAAACCCACGTCGTCATCCGCGTTTGGCGATGGATTGTTGTCATTGTTCGCTGCCGCCGAGGTCTACTCAAAAGTTAACACTGACAAGGGGTCGTTGGGAGGCCATCTTCAAGTTGATTATGACCTCGATACCTCCTGCTAAACCCCTGTAGCTGGCTAACGGGGTTTTGCACTTGCTCAGAACTGCCCTCGGTCAAAACGTGTTCATTTATCTTTTCCAGGCTTCCCTGCAAAATTAGCCTCACCGGGCCGGGCTCACAGCCCATAAACGTAGGCGCTCTCTCCAGTACTTGTCTACTGTGTATCTTCCTATAAAAACATTTATACTCGCTAGGCTTAAGAGTTACGAATAGTCGGTACATTCAAATAGCGTTGATGCACTGTATGTAGCGTTGAAATTATGCTTGCTCTGACTGTGAAGATTGTTCAGCGCGACGCCGCGCGGACCATTCCCTTGCTCTTGCCCTTCGAGCTTCCTTTAAAACGTCTTCATTGCCGTGGTCATCCTCGGTGCACGGCGCGCCCGTAGCATTTTCCGGTTCCTCTGTCGTCTTGTCCACTGACTCCTCACTATCGGAACCACTGTCCCCGTAGCTAGCAAGCCCTCCAAGGGGAGTGAGAGTCACTGGGCGCGGGACCTTGTTCGCTTCCTCCGCCTGGTGTTGCTTTGCTCTCTCCTTTTCTGTTCTCCAAACTCGAGACCAACGTCCCCTCAAAAAGGCGAATCTTTTGTCAGTACCGTAATTGGCTAAGATTCTCATCTCCAACTGGGCAGGATTCGGAGATGAAATGATATGAGAGGCTGTCCTGCGGATGAGCTCTCGCTGTGTTTCGTCAGGCTGTACAACACAGCTTGTGAGAAGAGACTGAAGGAAAGATTAATTCGACACATCACCTCCTCGTCACTGCCTCCCCATGGATCTGGATCTGCTTCCTGGTCATCCATAGCTGCAAGGACTCTTAATCTTTCTTCTCGACCACGGTCGATTAATCTGCGCCGCTTCTCGCGGTGATAATCTTCCAGTTCACCAGGAGAAAAGAAGAATGTATCTTCAGAGTCCGAAGGAAGGTCTGACCACCCACTCGGGGAAGGCGGTCTAACTTGTATACTCTCTGATTCGAAGTCGGGTAGATGATCCAACAGAAGCCGGACATCGAACCTGTCATGGATACGGTGAGGCCAGGATTCATGGAAGAAGTGGAAGAAAGAGACGAATCACTCCTTCTTGGGGCGAATCGACTGTGTGCCATAC
>JBBPUO010000030.1:58378-70087 GCA_038094755.1 Caloboletus firmus | reverse complement strand
CAAAAAGAAAAGAAAAAAAAAACGTACCACCGCGCTTCTTCCCCCGGTGGAATGAGCTCTGCATAAAACGCCCTTGCATAGCTCTGGAAAGCCCCGTACGCAAAACCTGTTCCGCCCAAACACATCAGCCATCAACATCCATCATCGTCATCTCGTCTTCCGCCTCTCCATGCTACCCTACTAAACGCATGCACGAACTCACCAAAATACACCGCAAGGCCAAACATCTCTCCCGGCGTTGTCAACCCCCCCACGTGCATCCGTCTCACAAATGGCAAGAACCCGAGACAACCATAGAGGGGGATGCAGGAGACGAGAAGGACGAGAAGGACGAGGACGTAGCGGTTGGACCAGCCAAAGCGGCGTTGGAGGGCGGGAAAGACGAGGGATCCGAGGATCCCGGAGGCGGGCGTGATGGCGCCGATGAGCACGAGCGAGGAGGATTCCATGTGGAGTGTTGTCTTTCCAAAGAGGATTGCAGTAGAGGTAATCGTCGTAAAACCTGCCGCGTGAAAGACGCGGAAAGGGTCAGGGTGGGTGAGAAAGAAAAACGACGAAAATACGAATGTGAACAGGGAACGCAGAAATGAGGTGGAAGAAGCACGGAAAGGCTGTAAGACGCACCGTCTGAAAGAAGGAACCATGCGGCGAGGTATCTAAACGTGTGCTGTAGACGCTTGATCTGGGACCAACGGAGCATCACCCCGAGCCGCTTCCACGCAGCTACGACCTCAGATCCGACAGTCCACTTGTCTTCCCCTCCAAACGCCTGCACCGATGCACCGGGCAGCCAGATCGCGGCAGGTATCGAGAATAACACCCACCACAGCCCACTCAACCCGATGGCAAGACGAAGCGAGAAAGTGGAGCCGTGCAACTGCGTCACAGGAACGAGGGCCAAGAGGAGCAAGAGGATCCCAGCACCGTACCCCGATGCGATACCCAGTGACGAGATGCGTGACGTAGCGCGCGAGAGCGCAGCGACGTACGCTTTCTGCGCCGGGCTCTGCTGATCAGGTGTGGTGGTGCTCGCGGTGCCGAGAAGAGGTGCAGAGATGGATCCTTGGTCTGAGAAGAGGGCGTGGTCTCCTTCGAGATCAATGGACGTGGTCGCAGGGACATCGGGGGATCCGAATGTCAAGTCCAACTCCTTTTGAGCTTCGATCACTTCGGGAGATTCGCGCGCGAGCGAGGGCAGGTATGCGTTCATAGCCACGACGGAGGCGCTGAAGCCGACGCTAGCGCATATTGCAAAGATGGCGCAGAGAAGCCAGAGGGGAGAGGACGATGAGAGGAAGAGGAAAAGCACGGCAGCGAAGGCACCCATGAATGCGAACGTGAAGAGCAGTGGCTTCCGGCCTGTCGCTGATGGGCCGCTCTCAATATTGGCATCTCATAGTACTCTCTGTCAACTTACGGCGGTCTGCGATACTGCCCATGGATATAACAGTTAGTGCTTGTAAAGCGACGCTTGTCGAGTACACATAAAGGCTGCATGTAGTTGTTAGTAGGAGGCGACAGCGAACGGATCGAGGGTGACGGACCTAAAGCTTGCGGTGTCTATCCAAAGCCAGCCAATCTTGACGGAACAGCGCCCTGCAGAAGACGCAGTGTCCTCGCCGGTGGTAGACCAACATGGTTTGATGTGGTCTGGCTCCCAGAAGCCATTGTCCCTTGCGAACTGCTCTAGGCTGATGGGCAAGAAGAGCGTGAGCGAGACGACCACGAACACTTCGCTGTGAACGTCGTTGGAGGAGGATTCATGACAAGAAGAGATGGAAATACCTTGCGAATGCATAACTGAGCCATCCAAGCAACCGACGGGGGTATGCGCTTGACACTGACATGACCGCAGCTGTCCAACCTTCAAGCCAGCTCCCACGTAATTAATTACCCCTGTCGGTACATATTGTACTCTCTTAACGCAAAGGACACCCTCCAGAGATACAATATACACACACAGCAAGACGAATGAAACCAGTTATACCACCCATTTCTCCCCACTGCAAGCACACTACTGCACACCCACGTCTCCGCCCCCGCCGACCTAGGAAAGACCGTCCGCAAGAGGCATCTCGTACGACTAACATTGTCTCACGTACCTGCTGTAGAACAGCTTCAATCACGTCACCTTCCTCCATCTCTGCCTGTCCATGATGTGACACAATCAGCATACATGGGCAGCATGACCCAGCGCTATCGCACCTCTATAGGCGTGCCTTCCGCCCTCAGTCTGTTCCCATCGTAGACAAATCGAAACGTCCCTGTCCAGTAATGAAGAGAGCAACGCGTGCTGTATGGGTGATGTAGACCTACCTGGTTCTTTCCCAAAGCGTTTCTGCAACGTGCGTGGATCAAGATGGGACAACCCCATACTTATGCGACGACGGCGTCACTCACCTCCGCAGCCTCGAAAATCTTTCGAAAGGGCATATTTGGCTTTACTTTTACGGTGATCTCTGCGTCATGTTCCGTGAGCACACGGGGAACGCCAAGGCCGAGGGGGACCCACGTTGACCCTCGTAGTTAATGACCAGGTTCAACTTCGGTTTGACGTCCTCTGGGTCGAAGTCTTGGGACATGATGCAAACGAGTAAGAGGCGGAACACAGCAGACGACGACGACGACGACGACGACAACAACAAATGCACGCGCTGAACGCGTAAATAAACGCGTACAACTATTGGGTCGCTACATTACGTAAGCCCATGTAAAAGTGAAGAGGGTATACATGATTAAACATAGGCACGAAGCTAATTCTCAAACGGTAAAAGAGGGGGGAACATACACGAGGGAGGTCCAATCAAGAAAACTTCCACCTGAATGAATCTGTTGGCCCGCTGGACAAAAAAAAAAGAAACTTGGGTCACTGACCTGTTTCCACAATTGACACATCTGCAACGAAACATCAGTGAGAGGATTGATAGGTCGAGCGAGGTAGACGTACGTGACAAAGGTGGTCATTGGTTCGTCAGCGCTTCGTGTCTGTGCTTGGCGGTAACGGCACTTGCGCTTGAGGGGTGTTAGTCGTGGCGATAGGTAGTTACTATGAAAGGGCTACTCACCTGCTTGCACCTCCCACACTGGAAGCCTTCGGTCTCCGCTTCCTGTTCCCCGGCGCCAAGAGATTTGAACAAGTTTTCTTCTTTAATTTTTTGGTCCGCAGCGCGCCGTTCCTCGCTCATCATTTCCTAGTCCGCCATGAGTCTGTGAAACACGAGGCATTCGAAAAGGAGTAATTCGGTACCTCGTTTGTCATTCTGCTGAATTTCTCGGGGGACAGGTCGCCGCTGACAACACTCTCACGCAAGCTGGGGTTCGCCTTATCCTTGAGGTTGACGAACAGAGATCGAATCTTGCCCTTGTATTCTGCGGTCGTGCCACCGAACTGGGCGAACACTGCCTTTTCGACGGCGACCGCACGGCTTGTGATCAGATCGCTAGCTGGGAAACAGAGCGAGTCAAATTGGACGACGGGTGTGAGAGCACAGGGAACTCACGAGCACCCGAGTCACAGGAGAGACCATCATAGATGAGCTCCGCACATCGGTCCCGCGTATTATCGCCCGTCTCCGAAATCTTGACACCATCCACTTTAGAACTACGAACTTCGGGTTTCCCATTGAGTGCGGGTGTGGCGGCGGCGGTCACCGACGTGGACTGCTTGCGAACTAGACGCACGTCAGACGGCTGCAGAAACCGAGATTCTTTGCGGGGGGAAACGCACCTGGTGGTTTGCCGTTGATGAGCGCCTTTGAGCCCGAGGCGGATTTGGCCTTGTCAACCTCGTTTTTCCACTTTTTGACGATCTCCTTTGCCAAGTCGGAGACGTCCTTTGACTCGTGGGCACGGAGCTTGCCTACGGCGAGACCGGCCTTGCTCTCCTACGGGTGTCGTGTAGGACAATGGACACACGTTCACACCTAACATGGGACTGAAAAATGCCTACCCTCAGGAGCGCTTCGTTGACCTGAAACTCTTTCTTGAGAACCTTTAGGATAGCCACGCGTTCCTAGGAAAAAAAAGCAAGTCAGTCGAACGAGAAAATGCGACGCCTAGTAGACATACCTCATTCGTGCTCGCATTTTGGAGCTGCTTCACATGTTTTTTGAGCTCAGCTGCGAGATCTGACATGGTGGACGTAGTCTATGCTGCTACCGACTATACGACGTTCTGCTCTCTGGTTCCTCACGATAAACAGCAGCCCAACAATGCGCAGGGTCGTCGAGAACGAGAACGAGAACGACACGCCGTCGCCATCTCCTCATCGCCAAACAATGACAAAGCCACTTGACCCACTGCTAAAAATAGACACACTTTTTGAGAAACGACCTCGATGGCCTCCGTACTGGCACCGCTCGAGCCCCTCCTCAGACAAAGCGCTAAACGGACGCGCGATATTTTCGCGTCATGTCCAGATGACACCATGAAAGACGACGACGAGAAGAGGTCTGTACCGCTCCATCGTTCGTATCTTCATATCACTCACCCCATACAGTGCCCGCCTACGCCTATCTGTCAAAATGGCCGACGAGTACAAACACTACCGCGAGCTCCCTTCTGCTCTCCTTGCTCAACAAGGCGCCATCGGGCCCGCACGCCCAAATCAACCCCCGACCTCCCAAAAAATGCTCACCGCTGGCCGTGCGTCACCCTCGCCATTAGCCTCGTATGGACACTAACTACCACCCAGTATCCAGCGATACCTCGCGCATGATTGCTACGATTGACAACGCCCCCAAAGCCCAGCCCTCCACCTTTGCCACCTCGGCCAAACTCTCCGAAGCACTCACCCTCCACAAGACGGTACGGACGGTCAAACCGACGTACCACCCCCCATGGAAACTGGTCCGTGTCATCTCGGGCCATTTGGGGTGGGTCCGCAGTGTCGCAGTCGAGCCCGGAAACACGTGGTTCGCGACCGGCGCAGGGGATCGGGTCATCAAGATTTGGGATTTGGCATCGGGAGCGCTCAAGTTGTCGTTGACTGGTCACATCTCGACTGTCCGCGGCTTAGCTGTGTCGCCAAGACACCCGTATCTGTTTTCGTGTGGTGAAGACAAGGTACGTCTGTGCTGACAGCCACGTCTCCGCATCTGTCTCTGACATGCGGTAGATGGTCAAATGTTGGGACCTCGAGGTCAACAAAGTGATACGGCATTACCACGGACACCTCTCGGGCGTATATGCGCTCAGTCTACATCCCACTCTCGATGTGCTGGTCACGTCTGGCAGAGATGCTTCTGCCCGCGTGTGGGATATGCGCACCAAAGCGCAAATACACATCCTCACTGGCCATTCCGCCACCGTCGCTGACGTCAAATGTCAAGATTCTGATCCACAGGTGATTACGGGTTCTATGGACTCGACGATCCGGTGTGTTTCTCCCCCGCTCCTTCTAGTATCCCTCTGCTCATCCTCCGATTTCTGCTGCCACAGCTTGTGGGATCTTGCCGCCGGAAAAACCATGGTCACACTGACCCACCACAAAAAATCCGTCCGCGCTCTCGCCATCCACCCAACCGAATACACGTTCGCATCCGGCTCCGCAGGTGGGAACAACATCAAGAAGTGGAAATGCCCCGAGGGCGCGTTTGTGTTTAATTTCCCGGGGCATAATGCAATCATCAATACGCTGTCTGTGAATGCGGAGGGCGTCTTCTTTTCAGGAGGTGCGTGACGTGCTCATCGCCAGATCTCTTACACGTCCGCGCGTGGGTTTGTTGGGCATGAGCACTGACGACATGAGCCCAGGCGACAACGGTACCCTCACGTTCTGGGACTACAACACTGGCACGCCCTTTCAGAATATGGATGACGTCCCGCAACCCGGCTCGCTCGAAGCCGAAGCTGGCGTGTTTTGCTCAACATTTGACATGACGGGGACGAGGCTGATCACGGGTGGGGCGGACAAGACGATCAAGGTATGTTATTTTCGAGACCGGCTTTTTGATCACGTTTTCGTGTTGTCGTCGTGACTGACCCCGATGTGCGTGTTAGGTGTATGCGGAACAATCCCAATAGTCGTTCGTGATTCAATATGATCCGATGCGTGCTAGGGATGGGGGGTTTAATTGAGGACGCCCACCTGCTTACGACGTCATCTGTTCTGTTTTCGTATATTGTTGCATGTATCACCCGTCTGTTACACGTTTCAGGGCCAATGTATTCTGTAACATGGACAAAGTGGGAAGAGTGGGGGAAGGGGGGTTGGTCGACGGGGACAGGGCCCTCCGTAAAAAAAAATCAGCTATTGGTTTGATCTCGTCTCTCCGTCAAGTGACACTTGAGGGGATTTTTGTTCTATCACGTGACTTGGGGGACTTGCAATGAATACAGTGACGTATACACAGCGCCAAAAAGCGAGCCTCTTTGGTGGCGAACAAGCCCGGGACCCGAGCAGGGCCCGTCGCCGAGTCAACCCCTCACCGCAGCGCTGTTCATGCACCCACGCGGACGACCAGCGAAAGGCGCCAGTGAAAACCTCCGAACTCAAAAAGCGCCCGACGAAGAGAGAAAAAACCGACCAAGGTTTTTTTTGGCGATCTGAATAACATCTTTTTTGATACACTTGTGCAGCTACCTAGTAAGTACTCTACAGTAACAACAAACAAGCAAAAAAAAAAAAAGCGTGAAGAAAGATGAGAAAGAGAAATGATCGTCTATGAACATGAAAGAAAAAAAGAAGGTATCGAGCAAGGGCATAAAATGTCTACAAAGTCCCCACTTCTCAGTGACCACAGAGAATCGTACATATTGACTTGAACATGACGCATGACGCATACCAAACGAAAGGGAGAAAGAAAAAAAAAAGGTGCCAGAGTCAAACGGCTACTGATACCTGCCGGTCGGATCATTTTGTTGTCATGGACGCGGATGCGACGGACGATTGAATTGAAAGGAGCGGGGAATGGCCATAAGTTGGTGCCCATGTCCGGCCGGGCGGCACTGTCATCCATAAGCATCCGCCAAACGCGTGCGACGAGCGGTTGGGTATCGACCCGTGTTAACCGGCCCAGCCTTGCAACGAACTCGACGACGTGCTTCCAATGAAGTGAGGATGGGGCACCCCATCGCCGCCGTAGATATCTCCATTTGCCAACGTCACGAGGGCCATCGTCGGACACACACCTTGCGCGGCATTGTAACCGAGCGGTGGCGGTGGTGTTGGTGGTTGCGACGAGGCATCTATTGGAGGGCCCGCATCGACGATCACGGATCGCCATGTGCGTCACGCGCAAATTGAATCAAAAAGATCCATCGGGTCATCAAACCAAAACTAAAATAAAATAAAATAAGGAGATCCGACGCACATGCATCCTCCACAACGGCGTAATTCACGTTGTTTCCTGACGTAAACGCGGAGAACTGGTTCAAGGTCACGGTGGACGACGACGGGGGCGGTGAAGATTGCAGGGCAGCTTTCAATTTGGCTGCCGTGACCGCCTCGAGTTCCGGGGAAAAAATAAATGGGACATCTCCCGCATCCTTGACTTTTTGCGTATTCTTGGCACTGAGGCGGGGTTCGGTGGAGACACTGTCGAGTCTGTATTTGCTGGACATGGCACTGAGACTCTGCATATGTGGACTGGGTGGAAACTCTTGGGAATGACGTCTCCCAGCGGAGGACGTCCCTGCTGACTTGGTCACTGAAGCGGGATTGGGAGCAGGCTTGGGCACTGGCGTCCAAGCGGGACCTTGTGAGGGAACGGGTATAGCAGTGTGGGGAGGCGGCATTGAAAAGTATTCCCCAGACGGATCATGGAGGGGAGTAGAAAAGCTCATTTCGGATATGGGTACAGGGGACATCATGCCAGGCGAGAAACTCGCCGACGTCGTTGGAGGACTCATAGGATAACCTGCAAGGTCGGGATATAGCGGAATGGTTGGAGAAGTGGTATGATGGGAAGAAAGGGAAGTGGTCGGGGATGATGGCGAAGAGCCAACGTCGGAAGAGACACGGTTCCATGGACTCCTCCGCCCAGGTGAACTTGAATTGGACACCTCTCCGATGTGTGGGGGTCTGTCTGCTCGTCGACCGCGCTCTACCTTGGTCTTGCTGACGGGGCGTCCGTCTTCAGATATGGGGAACGGCTGGGAACCTACCGGAATGGACAAGGGTGTTGGTGTACTTTTATATTTGGTGCGGACGGGCTCTTCGCGAACAAAAGGTTGTCTAGGGGGTTGCGTACCGTAGAGCTTCTTGCGACTCATACCATGCACCTTTTGGAGCGAAATCACTAAGCTGGGTGACGAATCGTTTTGTACAGGTGTTGGTGCCACCGCAGCCGTGGCAGACTGGACATCCTGTGGGAAGGATTGATGTCGAAGGACAGGTGGGCGAGCTACCGCGGGGAGAGGTTGCTGTGGGAGGTCAGCATGGAAGGGGCGCAGCGGATTGAGCCCACCTGTTCGACGGGTTCGACGATGGGAGGGTCTAGAATGGCAAAACGAGAAAGTGAATAATTTGGATCGTACGTATAGACTGGCGGTGGACGAACCGGAGGAATTTCCAGAGAGAAGAAAGTTGTAATCTGGACTTGTTGGGAACCAGGGGGGGACTTGGGTGTGACCTTGGAGTTCGAGCTTGAGGGGCATCAGTAGGCGGGGGAGCGAGGACGGGGGAGATGGCATACGCTGGTCCTGAAGAGTTCATTCATAGATGACATGTCTTGTGAAGCCGGGAGGATCATGTGGCAGTGTATTCCGAGCTAAAGGGAAGGATCAATTGAATTGTCGGCTGGCTATCAGGCAACGGTACCTGGGCTATTCGTTGGCCGAGTAGACGCCACTCTGATTGGCCTATCTGAGTTGGCATCGTTATTGAGACGCCCCACGTGCCTGATGTGGGGGGTGAAGCGGCAACGACGAATAGATGAAGGTTGACGGGACCGCCCTGGAACTGAACGGCAGCCTCGAGCATGAGCTGGGTAGATGGGAGGAGTTGGGGATAAGCACGTAAGAAGAGGAAGGATCTGACCTCTGTCGCCCTGTTGATGATCCGAGAGGTTATTTTGTTATCTGGATTGAAACTGAACTTTAAATCTGGGAGCTGGTTATACTGTCTCGGTGGAGCAGAATGGAGGGAGGCGGAATCGTCGCCGACGGGTGCGGTTGTGAGCCAGAGGACGGGTATCTGGGGAAGAGATCAGGGGAGGGGGGAGGGGCAAGAGGGGAACGAACAGGGACGACGGGGTTTGCCATGCGCAAGGTACCGAGGAGAGTGGGGAGGTAGTGTTGTCGGAGGTGGTTCCAGGTGGAGAACATGCCATGCGAGTTCTCGATGAGGATGAGGGTGACGACGGCCTTGATGGTGGGAGGGGAAGTGAATATTGGAGGGGGAGTCATGATAGTAGACGCACTAAGGCGCTACATCCGGCCTGGAGGGTTTCTTCAAGTGGCTCACGTGGCGTCAGTCGGGGTTATCGATCATTGCGGAGACAAAAGATCAGACCCCTCTCCTCCTCTGGGATCTTACCACCATGTCCTCAACACCGTCCTCGTAATCACCGTTGACATCGACCTCGGCAGTGTCGACCAGTCAACCCCCAACATCGCTTATTGGTCACCCAGGTCCTACTATATGGAGTTCCAGAGCGCGTGTTGAGCTTGCTCCGATTCTCGCCCAGGCCAGGCTGACGCGTCTCAGGCTCTTAGCACCACGTTCTGGTTCCTTTCCGGACACAATCTCCACCTCTACGGCGGAGGTACCCTCGATGCCAATGGTCATATCCCAGCAAGGTCAGTACCCTGCCTTGCCATTCCGATCGGCCAACTTAAATTTTGGGACTGCCGGTGGAACTTCGACCACCTTTGCGCGTCCTCGTGCCTCTTATCGTGAGCAACGCCTCGAACGTTCTTGTCGAAGATCTCACCGAAATAGGTTTTCCCTTTCGAGAACATCTTCTGCCATCCGTTCACCTAGACTCTCGCCCCAACTTGTCTACTAACCCCAATGTGACATGCCATAGAATCTTCAACCTGTTTTTCTTCTAATCATGCTATGAATTCCGGCATACTTTCTTACAAAAAATCTCCACTGTCATCCTCATCTGCACTTTAGGTGTTCACTCCTTGCATGTCACCATCCAGGACTCGACCATCCAAAACGACGACGATTGCGTCTCGGTCAAACCCAACACGACCAATATATTAGTCCAAAACCTCTGCTGAAATAGTTCCCATGGCATTTAGCCGGGCACCTTCACAGTGTTCAGTTACTCTCCGTGCTCCTAGCCCATTCGTCACTCCGGTATCCTGGCGAAACCGATATCATCGCCAACATCTACGCAGGGAATATTTTCGTGAGCAATGCTCAAAACGGAACACACATTAAAGTCTTTGTGCCAATATATTATCGTAAATTATGTCGAGCGTACCACCTGCTACGGCAGACATCACTTCAGCCTGAGTAACAACGCCCTGGGGAAAACACGTACGCACCGCAAGGTAGGTCACTAGGCACCAATATGTATGTACAGGATCCGTTGATCTATGGGTATATCGCTTGAACTAAGACTGATCATCGTCTCATGCAACGCCCACGCCGCACGGGCGTGATCTAGACGACCAGACTCACCCAACATATTGTTGTAAAATGTGGACGTGATCTCGTTTGTATGCGCATCATCCACAGCCCACATCGTCCCAATCACCGAACGGAACCCAGCGAACTGCATCGCCGCAGCGAGGTGGATGGCCTCATCTGGACTCTCCTCATCTCCAACAGTCGTGTGACAAGCAGACAGATACGCAAACTTGGCGTTCTGCAAGTCGTATCGCATGATGTCTTCAACCTTCAACAGTCCGTCACCCATTGCAAACCCAGACTCGAACGGACGCTGCTGATCAGGGACCCCATGGCAGGCAAGATGGACGAAGTCGTTCTTCTTCAATTCCTCCCCAGCCTTGGAAATATTTGCATCCTGGTCTTGAACACAAGTAAGCGTGGCGACGGACTCGACGCGGCGCGATATACTGGACAGCTCAGTGTTTACTGAAGCAAGTGGCTTTTGTTCCGGAGCCTGCGCCTGCCCTATGAGCAAAAAACGGTGGGATTCTATGGATGGGTCCGACGGTCTCTCCTGTCGAGCACGGATGAGGGCTGTCAGGGTCGGTGTATAGGAGGAAATATAAAAATCAGAGAGCATCGGTTGGCCCTTCCTAAACGAGCCGGCAGCATGCAATGGAAGACGAGAGGACTCTGCCGTCGGACACCACCAGATGCGAGATTGATGGGGACATGACTGTTCGAGAATTTTCACGATTGGGGAAACAACTACGTCCCACAGTTCTCGTAGAAGCATCATAATGTTTCTCGTCACGTTCCGGCCTGTGGAGTCCGACGTCAGGGAAGAAAGCTCCGAATATAATTCAGAGACACGGGCTTGTGTGATCGGGAGAGCAACGTGGACGGGATCTTGGTTGGATGGAAGTACCAATGCATCGCAGCTATATTGACTGGCATTTACAACAATGACCGGTCCGCTGGCAGCTGCGACCTGGAGATCAGAGAAGAGTGGGGGATGGAGGAAATGAGAGAGGCCAGGCAGCTTGCGAATATCGGCGACGGCATCCTGCAATTTCAGGTTCAGACGCCATGCCCGATCGTGCTGAGAGTCAACACTTGCAGAACCATCAAACACGTTGCGAAGGTTGGATGCCACCTGGATGAAGTTGTCTGCCAATTTCTTGCCTGTGTCACCAGAT
>JBBPUO010000030.1:32453-48709 GCA_038094755.1 Caloboletus firmus | reverse complement strand
GATATCGGTTGGTGGCACAAGAGGAGCGGACGATGCAAGCCCCACTGAGGTAGTGAGAGGCCATCGGAGATGATGCAGGCGTAATCGTGTACTGTATCACGGCGCGTGCGCTTCAAATGTCCGAAGCCGTCTTTGGATCTGAGCCACATCGAATCTACCGCGATGAATGACGGACCCTTCGTGTGGCGAGAACGTCCCTGAGAAACACGTTGTCTTTTATGTGGTCGTAAGAGGATGCAAGTCTGACGCGAAGCCGCGCATGGTTATGCTATTGATCCATTAGGAGAGGACTCTTCCGTATCGGGCCCCATTCCAGAGATTATGGGATGAGATATGCATCCCTCAATCCCCTCTACAAATCGGCAGACTTGTCGACCCATTCGCTTGGTCACATGCCAGAGAACGACGCGTGAGGGAGGATGGAAGCTCTTGCATTGCAACGCTAGACGAATTTCAAGGAAAGATGAGACACGGCGTGCCTAAGCGAAGACGTGGCGCAGAAGTGATGTGGGTGGGCTAGATGTGGGCGTGCACAATGGCAATCGTGAATGTTCTGGGAAAGAACCACTGCCAAGGAGTGTACATGTTCCCCTGGAAGTCCATTGAAGTGGGTCAGAGACTTGGTTAGAGAAAGGCAATGTCAGATCCGAGACTACGTATCATTGTCCCATTCGTGTACAAAGGCATAATGTTGTATACCGTGTAGTTGAAAATTACCTGTGACCAGGAAACCAGTGATGCTCAGGCTGCTGCACCAAGACGACGATGTATGAAAGACTGGCACCAGCCTTTGACGGGTAATGCTCAACGCGACGGCACGCCGGCAAACGTTGGCGAAGGAAAATGCCGCAGTGTGAAGAGCACGCCGCCCAAGGAGTGTCACTCTGGCATGAGCCTTTAGAGTGTGTACGAGCGCTGCATGTGAATAGTACGTGCCAGGCGGCGTTCCCTTCCGGAATTTGAGACATATGGCCACAACAACTGCATGGTTGATGGGTTGGATGATCTGGTGGCAGGGCTGAACCGCACCGTGTAGCCATGACAGTAGGTACAGCCAACACTCTTCATAAAGCAACAAACTCTCGTGATGTAATATCCTCCCACGAGCAATCCGTAGTAATTGTCGCAACTCTGGAAACTGTTTTTGGATTTGTGAGGGGTGCAGATGGCTGAGTCTCTTGAATGGAACGAGGAGACGAGTTGATCTTGGTAGAGTTCATCATGCATTCATGCCCCTCAACGTCGCCGCAGTTGGATATTAAGATTGCATGCATGACCGTACTGAGACTCGGCGTTGAAACGGGAATCAAGCATGCCGCAAAGCAAAGTGGCTAAATGGGTGAACCTGTCTGCCAATTGTTTGCCTCTGTCACCGCATGCTATTACATCATCAAGGGGGGAACGAAGGCGGGTTAACTGGCTCCAGAAGACACCACGACCTTGTTCAAGGAGCTCGCTGCATTGGTGGGATTGCCATAGCGAAGACAAGCGGAAAACGCATCAACTGGCAGGGATGTCATGAGCTGTTTGACTAGTGCAAGATTCTGAGGGAGAGATGACAGAGCGGTGAGGTGGTAAATGCTAAGGTGCAAAAATGTTTCATAAGCTAAAACTGTGGTACTGTGTTTGCACTCTTCAGCACTCTGGGTCCATTGTTTAGCGCATTTCAGATCAGCGGAAGACCCTGTCTGAGAGGCATTGGACAGTTGGGAACATAGACTGAATGTTTCCTCGAGGTCGCTAATGTCGTGCACAGCCGATTACTCGGATCGAGCATGGAGGCGGCGAGCAAGGTTGGCCAAGGACAAGGCTCGATGAGGATTCCCCTGCGGGCGAAGTTCCAGTGCGCCGCGTTCGAGGGTAACTGCCTTCTCGAGGTCAGACAGCTTTCCGAGCCGCCTGAAACGGGCATGGAGATAAATTGCGATGTCACTCAGTGATTGAGCTCGAAGGGGATGTCCCGCCGGGCAAAGTTGCAATGCACTACGGTGCAGAGCAAGTGCCTCCTCGAGGTCAGACAGCATCCCGAGCCGCACAAAACGGGTGTGGACATAAATTGCGACGTCGCCCAGTGAACGAGCTCGGTCAGGATGCCCCTGCGGTCGAAGTTCCAACGTATGACGGTGAAGGTCAAGTGATTCCTCGAGATCAGACAGATCCCCGAGCTGCTGGAAACGGAAATAGAAACAACCCGCGATGTTGCCTAGTGAATAAGCTCGATCGGGATGCCCCTGTAGGCGAAGCTCCAACGCACTGCGATGCAGCGCAAGTGCCTCCTCGAGGTCAGACAACCTTCCCAGCTGCTTGAAACGGATACGAAGGGATCTCGCAGTGTTTCCCGGTGCAACCGCTCGATCAGGATGTCCTCGCGGGAGAAGTTCCAATGCATTCTGTTGGAGGGCAAGCGCCTCGTTGATATTCGACATTCCTCCTCTCTGCACGAAGCGGTCGTAGAGTGGAAAAGAAAGTTCGAGTAGCGCTTGGGCTCAGTTGGGATGCCCTTCGGGGCGGTGTTGTAATACATTGCGACGGCGGGTGATGTTGTTGTCGAGTTCAGACATTGGTGCAGGGCAAATGATGTGGATCAATTGTATCCTGATGAGATATCAAGCCAATCCGATTAGCTAGCCTGTTGAATCGCAGACATACCTCACCTCTCGTTTCTCGTGGGGGCAGTGGTAGCGCTGATGTCCATAACCTGCAAGAGAGGTATCATGTTCCGAGTCGCGTAAATAGAACAAGAAGCACATCTATTGGGAAGGACATCGAATAGATTATAGGATGCTCGATCTTCGCGATCGGAGGGACAAGACTAGAATCGAATGTGTTTCCTGCCACGTCATAGGTTCTTTGGAAGGCAGTGAGCATATTAATAGATGCAAAGAATTATTCGTATTGAGTACACAATACTGTGCGAATACATTATTTCGAGAACACAGCCTGCTACTGTGAACACAAGTGTGCGTACCTGAGTTGGGCTAACGGCTCACGCAGAAAACACGTACGCACCAGGAGGTAGATCCGCTAGGCACCAATATGTACGTACAGGATCCGTTGATCAAGAGGTATCTTGCTTGAACGGACACTCCTCATTGTCTTGTGCAACGCCAAAGCGGCCCGTGTATGGTCGAGATGACCAGACTCGTCCTTGATATCGTCATAAAACTGTGAGGTGATCTCGTCTGTGTGCTCATCATCCACAGCCCACATCGTCCCAATTACCGAACAGAACCCAGCGAACTGCATCGCCGCAGCGAGATGGATCACCTCATCCGGGCTTTCTTCGTCACCGACAGTTGTGTGACAAGCAGACAGGTACGCAAACTTGGCATCCTGTAACTCGTACCGCATGATGTTTTCGACCCTCAACAGTCCGTCGCCCAATGCAAACCCAGACTCGAATGGGTGTTTCTGGTCGGGGATCCCGTGACAGGCAAGGTGAACAAAGTCGTTCTTCTTCAATTCTTCACCAACCTTGGTGACGCAAGCATCCCGAGCTTGAACGCAGGTTGCTGCCGCGACAGATTCAACAAGATGCAACATACTGGACACCTCAGTTTCCACTGAGGGGAGTTGGTTCTGCCCCGGAGCCTGCGCCTGCCCTACGACTAAAAAATGATGCTGTCCGATGGATGGATCCAACGGCCTCTCCTGCCGAGCGCGAATGAGGGCTGTCAAGGTCGGTGTGTAGGAAGAAATATGAAGATCGGAGAGGATCGGTTGCCCCCCTCTGTACGAGCCGGCAGCGTGCAATGGAAGCAGGGAGAATTCGGCGGTCGGGCACCACCAGATGCGGGATTGACAGGGACAGGACTGTTGAAGGATCTTCACGATTGGAGAAACGACTACGTCCCAGAGTTCTCGTAGAAGGACCTTCATGTCCCTCGTCACATCCATGAATCTGGCGCGCGACGTCACAGAATGAAATTTTTGGGATATCTCCGAGACACGGGCTTTCTTGATGGGGAGTACAATATGGACGGGATCTTGGTCGGAGAAAAGTACGATCGCATCACAGCTGTATTGACTGGCATTTACAATGATAACCGGTCCACCAGTCGCTGCAACTTGGAGGTCTGGGAAGAGCAGGGGCTGGAGGAAACGGGAGAAGCCAGGCAATTTGCGAATGTCAGCAACGATATGTTGCAATTGCTGGTTGAGACGGCACGCCTGATCGTGCTGAGAGTCAGGGTCAGCAGGTGCATCAAACACACTGCGAAGGTCGGAGGCCACCTGGATGAACTCGTCTGCCAATTTCTCGCCTAGGTCACCGGATGCTGCTACATCCTGAAGAGGGGAGCAAAGGCGGATTAACTGGTTCCAGAAGACACCACGACCTTGTTCAAGCGATCGCATCTTTGGGATTCCCATAGCGGAGACAAGCGGAAAATGCATCGACTGGTAGAGATGCCATGAGATGTTTGAGTAGTCCAAGATTATGAGGGAGGGATGGGAGAGTGGCGAGATGGTGAGCACTGAGGCGTAAAAATGTTCGGTAAGCCAAAACTGTGGTACTGTGGTTACATTCTTCAGCCCTCTGGATCCAGTCTTTGGCACATTCAAGATCATGAGAAGACACTGTCTGAAAGAGGTCGGAGAGTTGGGAATATAGATCGAATGTTTCGTGGAGGTCAGTGATGTTGTGTGTAGGGGAGTGTTTGTATCGGGAATGGAGGTACGAAGTGAGGCTGGCCAAAGATGAACCTCGTTCAGGATGCCCCGGTGGGCGAAGCTCCAATGCACTGCGTTCGAGGGCAAGTGCCTCGTCCAGGTCAGACATTCTCCCGAGTTGCTTGAAACGGGTATAGAGGTAAGCCGCAATGTTGCCTAGTGAAAAGGCTTGATCAGGATGACCCTGTGGGCGAAGCTCCAAAGCACTGCGTTCGAGGGAAAGAGCCTCGTCCAGGTCAGACATGCTTCCAAGCTGGTTGAAACGAGTGTAGAGGTAGCTCGCGATGTCACCTAGTGAATGGGTTCGATCAGGGTGTCCCTGTGGGCGAAGCTCCAATACACTGTGTCCGAGGGCAAGTGCCTCGTCCAGGTCAGACATCCTTCCGAGTTGCTGGACACGGACATGGAGACAGTTTGCGATGTTATCCAGTGAAAGAGCCCGATCAGGACGCCCCTGTGGGCGAAGCTCCAATGCACTGCGTTCGAGGGCAAGTGCTTCGTCCAAGTCAGACATGCTTCCAAGCTGATCGAAACGGGTAGCGAGGTAGGCCGCGATGTTGCCCAGTGAAAGGGCTCGATCAGGATGACCCTGTGGGCGAAGCTCCAATGCACTGTGTTCGAGGGCAAGTGCCTCGTCCAGGTCGGAAAGCCTTCCGAGCTGCTGGACACGGACATGTAGGCAGTTCGTGATGTTATCCAACGAGAAGGCTCGATCGGGATGGCCCACCGGACGAAGTTCCAATGCACCCCGTCCAAGGGCAAGTGCCTCGTCAAGGCCCGTCATCCCTCCTGTCTGCTGGAACCGCTGGTAGAATGAAAGAGAAAGGTTGTATAGTGATGCAGCTCGATTGGGGTGCCCTTGGGGATGAAGTTGTAATTCGTTGCGGCGGAGGGTGATCTGCTCGTCGAGATTTGACATTGATGCACTACGAATGACGGTATCCTGTTCAAAAATAAAGTTACACCAGCCAGCTAGTGTTTCAATCGCAGCCATACCTCTCGTGGGGTCTTTTTCGTTGTGCGTCAAGGGCGAGGGGATGTACGAGCACCTCCGAATACCATGAGGCAACGGACGCCCGTAACCTGCCAGAGCCATCTTAAGATATTCTGAGTCATATAAATAGGATATAGAGTTCACCTAGAGAAAAATCCATCCATTTCAGTGCATTCCCCTCTGGATCCTGACTCGGAAACGCATCACGACGACTGGATGGCTGGGCGGGGCCAATGTAGCCTGCTCGAGCCAGCACAGCAGATGTTGCTAACCAATTCCGATACCCATGTAGCTGTAGGGGTCAGTGACACTGATGCTACTGGCTCAGTCGCTGTGGAGAAGTTATTGTGAGTTGAGTTATCGGTCGCGAAGACACCTAGTCCGTTTCAGGTATGTTTGAGTCTGTACATTATTTGGTACCTGAGAGGCGCCTACAATTTGGACGTTGGAGACGGGCGCACCGTCGACGTCGAATGAACACTCTGTAATTCCCTTTATCCCCCCATCTCTCCGTCCACTCAAAGCTGCCCACACAGGAAGACAATCCAAGTCGAAGCAGGCCAGCGCAGAACCAGAAGAGTAGCCTATAATTTTGAGCCCGATCACGCTCAAACCGCTCCAGGAGGTATTGATAAAATTGATTATGTAGATCAAAAGAGTGAGTTTTGGTCGAGTTTTACTGTATGGAGTTGCTGATGACGCGAATAGGATGGGAGGGACGAACATGCGCTCGTCATCCATCCGGTCGACTCATTGTAGATGCTTGGGTGTGGAGACGTCATTAAAAATCCAATGAACCTTGGTAAGACGATGGTCAAGGTCTTTAACGGAGAGTATTGTTCCCTCGAAGAGTTCACGGTGCGTCCGGACCAGTCTCACTTCCATCATCGGCTCACACCCTGCGCGGCAGAACGACTCTCGATTCGTGACGACGAATGCAAAGAGGCTTAATTCTCCAGGACCAATCTATTTCGGCGCAGGTGACATCCAGCAGGCCTTTGCTCATGTGATCGTGTACGAGACGGATTCGAACGTCGATGTTGAGCAGGATAATGATGGCTCTAGTTCGCAACAGCCCCGTGAACATCGATGACGGGGTCTCTACTCCGGGAGACTTGGATGGGACCACGACTACCTGGAGTCGTGCACGGACGATGACGGCTGCCACGGGACAGTGACTTATGCGTCGGCTGGGAAAGAGAGGACCACGGGGACCGCATAAAAAACATGTTCAGACCGCATTGTTGGAGGGCCGGGTTGGGGAAAAAAATGCGTGGCACCTAGAGTGAGGTGGGGGTGTTTCCGACTGGGATTCTTGGGTAGAACTGATGACTGCGCTGAAGATTAACGGTGCACCTCCTTCATTTTTTCATTATTCTTTTGCTGACAATATGCTGAGGTAAAGAGTATAAGATGCAAAAAGAACGTTTACTACTCGGGAAGGGCCACCGTCCCACGCAGACAGAAGTCTCGACTACTTATGCGAGAGTGAGTTCATCTTTCTGCTTACGAGATGTCCATGCCCGGATGCCACAGCTTTCCCCGTGTGCAGTGGAAAATCCATTCTCAGCTCTCAACGTATTCGTACCCAACCCTCCTACTCGTCCCCAGGTCATCCGGTATCATCCACCTGCATCCACGATTGCGCCCACACCCGCAACAATGACAGTAGACAACAGCCAACCTCAATCACGGATGTCCCAACCGCGCATCCATGCACATATGCCTGTCAGAGTAAACAGAGTATTGAGACTCACGAGAACAACGGAACTCCATCATGGTGCATCCTGGCTCGTCCAGCGTGTTACAACGCTGGAAGGGGTCAAGAGAACGGGAGATGGGAGATTGGAAGAGATGGTGCATGCGGTATCTCGGTACTCTCCCTCCCCCTGACCGGGCCCGGCACTCCGTGGGTCCTCCTTTCTGTTCCGTCTCGCCCGTCTCCTCTCGGCCTCTCTTTTTGCACAGCCACAACGCGCACACCGAAAAAGCGCCTTTTCTTGACGATCGCATGAAACGTCTCTACAGGTCTGCGAGCCAAAGACAAAGCGTTGGCGGCACAATGGATGACGCAAAGACGACTTGGAAAGTCTCACAATGTGCCAGACCAGCGGATTATCGCACTTTTTGCGACATTTCTTGTCGACCTCGCTACTTTTGTGGTTGGTCTAGACACGGATACCATGACAGGCGGCGGCGGGGTAGGCGCCGCGGCGTATGTCTATAACTCTGACAAACATTGCGATTAAATGCACGCTTCGATCAACATGCGAAAAGCGATATCATCCATATCGGCACGCCAAATTCTTGTTCCAATCCTCCGACCCAACCCCCTCCTCGACGACGAACAACCGGTACGGATCATACTTGTCCTTGATGTTCTTCAACGCCGAGTAATGTGCGCCGAAGAACGTGTTCTGCCAATCGACCTCGAACGCAGACGCCTATTCAGACGTCGCGATGGTACGAACATCAGTGAACCACGTGGCTCAGCCGGACATGCAACAATGACACACCTCGTTCAAGTAAGTGCCGTCATTGGGTGTCACATCATGTATCTCCTGGATCCATCCTTGAAGTTGCTGAATCAAAGTCTGGATTTCCGTCGTTGGCGTGTCCTCATTCCAAGATATCCAGCACCCCGACTCGACGACCGCATTTCGCCATGCAGGATTCAATCCAGCAGAATCGGGGCTAAACTGGCTCACCCTGCCGCCAGCGACGGTGCTGGATGGATCACCGTCAGCCATCCCGGGAGAGAAAATACGAACAGAACGTACAGGAAAGCCGCATCACAGTTTATGAGCACTTGTGCGACTTGGCTGTAATTAGTCGCAACTGTGTCCCGTGATAGGAGGCGGGACGAGATCATTAGATATACACCGCCGGATCCAGCCCCAATGGCCCCACTGAACAAAGCTCCATAAAGGAAATCATAATAAGACGAATAATAAAGCGTTCCACTATCGGACGTGACCCCATAAGGCGCCAAGGACTGCGTAAAATCTAGCCACGACTGTGTCGTCGCCGTGACAGTCTCGTTGGTCATATTCGGCGCCATATAGATGAACGAGAGTTGTTGGTCGGTTATGAAGCCATATCCGCCCCAACCGTCATCCGTAAATTGAGTTTGGTAGCGCAAAAAACCCTCGACTAGCTCTGTTGTTGCAGAGGAATTGGTGATATTTGCCCCCCATACCCAGGACTGGACTGGCACCGAGGGGTACGTGCGGTAGGTGACCGAGGTCACGATTCCGTATGTGCCTCCGCCGCCGCCACGCAAGGCCCAGAAGAGATCTGGATTCTGATACTCGTTGGTGGTCAAGTATTCGCCTGTGGAAAGCACGACAGATATCTCCAAAGCGTTGTCGACGCCTTCATGTGACGATCAGCTTAGTGTCCAGTAGGACCGTCAAAAAGAACATTACCAAGACCATAGCTAGGCGACAGGATAGAATGCCCTCCGCCCGCCAACCATCCACCAGCAGCACCGATAGAGCCGCCCGCAGAGATACCACCAACCATCATACGCCCATGCTCGTTCACTGCAGCATACGCTTCGACCCACTGCACGCCAGCACCGAGTGTTACAGCTGTACAAACAGTACACACAGGTACATCAGCAAACAAAATCCAAGATACCTCTCAAACGGGCGGACGGACCTGCAAAAGTCTCGTTTCCTGGCGCACCCTGTGGCACGAACGCGGCGTCGTACGTGATGTTCTTCATATTATGTGTCCACACCACGAATGCACCCCGCGCCGAACTGCGCCCGATGAAATCATGGCTACACCGAAAATTACAATTGCCGTCAGATATGAATCACACATGCGCGGCGCGCCTGTCGCTCACACCCGCGTATGACAGACCTACCCCGTGTTCTTGACGACCAGCTTCACGTTATACTGGACAGCAAACTTGACCGCCGCTTGTACATCCTCCACCGAACGCGCATCCACACCCATGACAGGCACCCGACCCTGCCCACACGTTCCGGTGATACTCGTATTCATAAAACAAGCGTCGATCGTCCCGTTCCTAAACATGAACGTTTCAAAATTGGCCATCTCCATCGAACCGGGGTGCGATGCACGCCAGTTGCCGTCGGACCAGTTCTCGGTGACAGCGGTGCAATTCCCGGATGGGTCTGAGAGAGGGTAGCATGCGGAGGCGGTGGGGAGGGGGTAGACCAGTGGTTGAGAGAGCTGGGATCGGAGTTCGGAGAAGGTGTCAGCAGAGGGCCAGCAGGGTTGGTCGCTGGTGCAGAGACAGCCTGAGTTTGAGATAACATTGCTAGCTCCCGAGGTCGAGAAAAGGCCTGCAAGCGTCCCAAGGAGCACGATCACGGAGGGTACTCTCATGTCTACTCACGATGGGGGAAGATCGGAAAGCGTACGGCGCCTCTTGGAGGCCAGATGGCGAAATTTATACCCCACGGCACCCGGAAAAGGACATCGACATCATCACACTCTCTCCTTGCTTTCTGGGGTATTGCTGTGCGTTCCTCGCTCTAATCAGAAGATCTACTGCGTATGCGCGCTCCACGAAGATGACGAAGAGTCCAACTTGAGCCTTTAAAATGGCATTGGCCATGAATTAACGATGGATGCTGCGCTGCACAGAAATCAAGGAACGTGCATATGACCAACTTCGATTGATGTCGTGGTGGAAGTTTAACGAACAACAGGCGATCGCCAGATGACTCGAAGAGACGAACTCTCTGGTCAGACCTTGAGCGCTTGGGCTTGAGCGGTCGTTTCCGTTCCTAATACGTTAGTCCGTCAATGATGACGAAATCCTACCAATTATCTGCGAAGACTGCGGTGTAACACCATCCTCTACCACGGGCCGTCGGATAGCAACTCAACAAAAGGATATGAAGCCATGACTGATTAGCTGCGAGGCTCATCAAAAAAAGACCACTATTCTAAACTGAGAGCAGCCAACGGGTCAGTAAAGTCTGAGATTAAACCACACGACCAACACGCTGGTCCAAAATCTCGTTCCCATGGCATCTCCGTCGGTACGTTCACAGGCGCTCGATCGCTCTCCATGATTCTAGCTCATGTATGATTCACAATTGTCCCGTCTTCGCAGTGCAAGACGGAGTGTATATGGAAAGTGTTGTTCATATCAACTACATGGTCCTTGCAAATACATTGCTGTAAATTACATCAAGAATGCAACCTGCAAATGTAAACACAACTCCGAGTAACAACGCAATGCAAGGTAGATCCACTAGGCACCAATATGAATGTACAGGATCCGTTGATCAATGGGTATATCGCTTGAACCAAGACTTCTCATCGTCTCGTGCAACGCCCACGCCGCACGGGTGTGATCGAGACGACCAGACTCATCCATCATATTATCATAAAATGTCGATGTGATCTCGTTTGTGTGCGCATCATCCACAGCCCACATCGTCCCAATCACCGAACGGAACCCGGCGAATTGCATCGCCGCAGCGAGATGAATCACCTCATCTGGACTCTCCTCGTCTCCAGCAGTCGTGTGACAAGCAGACAGATATGCAAACTCGGCGTTCTGCAAGTCGTATCGCATGATGTCTTCAACCTTCAACAGTCCGTCACCCATTGCAAACCCAGACTCGAACGGACGCTGCTGATCAGGGACCCCATGGCAGGCAAGATGAACGAAGTCGTTCTTCTTCAATTCCTCCCCAGCCTTGGCAATGTTTGCGTCCTGGTCTTGAACACAAGTAAGCGTGGCGAAAGACTCGACACGTTGTGATATATCAGACACCTCCGTGTTTACTGAAGCAAGTGTCTTCTGTTCCGGAGCCTGCGCTTGCCCTATAATCAAAAAGCGATGGCGTTCTATGGATGGATCCGACTGACTCTCTCGTCGAGCACGGATGAGGGCTGTCAAGGTTGGTGTATAGGAAGAAATATAAAGGTCGGAGAGGAGTGGTTGCCCCTCCCTATACGAGCCGGCGGCGTGCAATGGAAGGAGAGAGAATTCGGCAGTTGGGCACCACCAGATGCGAGATAGATAGGGGCGGTACTTTTGGAGGATTTTCACGATTGGGGAAACAACTACGTCCCACAGTTCTCGCAGAAGCACCATAATGTTTCTCGTCACGTTCCAGCATTTGGCGTGCGACGTCATGGAATGGAGTTCAGAGGATAGTTCAGAGACACGGGATTTCGTGATCGGAAGAACAACGTGGACGGGATCATGATCAGATAGAAGTACCAGTGCGTCGCAGCTGTATTGGCTGGCATTTACAACGATAACTGGTCCGCTGGCAGCTGTGGCTTGGAGATCTGAGAAGAGTGGGGGCCGGAGGAAATGACAGAGGCCTGGCAATTTGCGAATATCGGCAACAATATCCCGCAGTTGGATATTAAGATTGCATGCATGACCGTACTGAGACTTGGCGTTGGAATGGGAATCGAGCATGCCGCAAAGCGAAGTGGCTAAATGGGTGAACCTGTCTGCCAATTGTTTGCCTCTGTCACCGCATGCTATTACATCATCAAGGGGGGAACGAAGGCGGGTTAACTGGCTCCAGAAGATACCACGACCTTGTTCGAGGAGCTCGACCGCATTGGTGGGTTTTCCATAGCGAAGACAAGCGGAAAACGCATCAACTGGCAGGGATGTCATGAGCTGTTTGACTAGTGCAAGATTCTGAGGGAGAGATGACAGAGCGGTGAGGTGGTAAATGCTGAGGTGCAAAAATGTTTCATAAGCTAAAACCGTGGTACTGTGTTTGCACTTTTCGGCACTCTGGATCCATTGTTTAGCGCATTTCAGATCAGCGGAAGACACTGTCTGAGAGACGTTGGAGAGTTGGGAATATAGACTGAATGTTTCCTCGAGGTCACTAGTGTCGTGCATGGCCGATTGCTTGGATCGAGCATGGAGGCAACGAGCAAGGTTGGCCAAGGACAAGGCTCGATGAGGATTCCCCTGCGGGAAAAGTTCCAGTGCGCCGCGTTCAAGGGTAATTGCCTCCTCGAGGTCAGACAGCTTTCCGAGCCGCCTGAAACGGGCATAGAGATAAATTGCGATGTTACTCAGTGATTGAGCTCGAAGGGGATGTCCCATCGGGCAAAGTTCCAACGCACTTCGGTGTAGGGCAAGTGCCTCCTCGAGGTCAGACAGCTTTCCGAGTCGCCCAAAACGGGTGTGGACATAGATTGCGACGTTGCCCAGTGAACGAGCTCGATGAGGATGCCCCTGCGGGCAAAGTGCTAATGCACTGCGCTCGAAGGCAAGTGCTTCCTCGAGGTCAGACAGCCTTCCCAGCTGCTTGAAACGACAATGGAAGCAACCTGCGATATTGCTCAATGAATAGGCTCGGTCAGGATGCCCCTGCGGCCGGAGTTCCAACGTATGACGGTGAAGGTCAAGTGATTCCTCGAGATCAGACAGACCCCCGAGCTGCTGGAAACGGAAATAGAAACAACCCGCGATGTTGCCTAGTGAATAAACTCGATCAGGATGCCCCTGTGGGCGAAGCTCCAACGCACTGCGGTGTAGCGCAAGTGCCTCCTCGAGGTCAGACAACCTTCCCAGCTGCTTGAAACGGGTACGAAGGGATTTTGCAGCGTTTCCCAATGCTACCGCTCGATCAGGATGTCCTTGCGGGAGAAGTTCCAATGCACCCCGTTGGAGGGTAAGCGCCTCGTCGATATTCGACACTCCTCCTCGTCGCGTGAACCGGTCGTAGAGTAGAAAAGAAAGCTTGAGTAGCGCTTGGGCTCGGTTCGGATGCCCTTCGGGGCGGTGTTGTAATACATTGCGACGGCGGGTGATGTTGTTGTCGAGTTCAGACATTGGTGCAGGGCAAATGATGTGGATCAATTGTATCCTGATGAGATATCAAGTCAATCCAGCTAGCTAGTCTGTTGAATCGCAGGCATACCTCTTGCTTCTCGTGGGGGGCAGTGATAGCGAAGGTGAGGGTGTGTACGAGCAATGCCAGTGCATGCGAATACCACGAGGCAACTGATGTCCATAACCTGCAAGAGAGGCATCATGTTCCGAGCCGGATAAATAGAGCAATACGCCCATCTATCAGGAAAGACATCGAATTGATTATAGGATGTGCATTTCCTCCCGGAATCTGAGACGTATGGCCACGACGACTGCATGGTCGATGACTTGGATGATCTGGCAGGGATATAGGCCCGAGCCAGCGCCAACATCAATCCTATCCATGTAGCTGCGGGGGGGGGGGCTAACTTCGACAATGGTGTTGTCGGCTCAGAGTAGTCAGTGGTGATGGGTCCCGCCAAGTCGCTGTGAGTTGAATGATGCGCGGAGACATTCCATTTTTGGTATGTTTTCTTTCGCGCTGTTTGTCACAATATTCCTGAATTCGGACCTTGTATGCGTAAACCACCCATCAACGTCGCATGGACACCCTAGCATCGCCCTCGTCCTCCCATCTCTCCGAGCCTTCAAAGCCGTCAATGCAAGTGCAAAGACCAAGCTCAAGCTGACCCGATCAACTATTCGAAGAGCGACCTAGAATTCCGAGACCGATCGAGCTGAAACCGCTCAAAGAAGTTGTCGACAAAATTGAATGTGCAGAATCATGGGTGTAGACCGTAGTGAGTAGCTTGTCGAGGTCTATTAACGGCGAGATTAAGATAGGAGAAACGACTATGACTATGCGTTCTTCATCCATCCCGCGGACCCAGTGTACCCGGGTTTGCAAACGCCATTACAAAATCCGATGGACTTTGGTACCATGACAGTCGAGGTAGGGAAGAGAATGTATCGCTTTCTCGAAAGGGTTCACAGTGCATCCGCGGGGACTAATCTCACTTCCAATTTTCCCTTGTCCCTTGCACAACAGACCGCTTTCCGCTCGTACGACGGATACAAAGACGTTCAATCCTCCTGGATCGGTCTACTACAGCGGAGCTGACTGGTTAGAAACATAGGGACGCGATCACGTCACGCGAGCCTCTCAAGTGATTGAGCACAAGATGGATTGGAAGACCGACGTTAAGGAGGACGTTCACCTCGCTACAGCCGTGAATATCGACGACATCTCTACTCCGAGAGACGTGAGCAAGAGTATGGTTACTTGGTGCCTTGTGCCCTCAACGACGCCTGTTCCGGGACAGGCAACAACGCATGGGCAGGGAAAGAGACGACCGAGGGATTCATATAAGAAGCTTGCTCAGATGACGTTTTCTGATCAAAGTCTGGATGCCGAAGGGGGGATGCGTGGGGCCACGGATGGGGTGGGGATGTTTCTGGCTGGCAGCGATTGGGCCGAATTGATGACTGCGCACAGGATCAAAGGTGCATCAGATTTATCTTTTCATCTTTGTTCTACTGACACTGTACGCCTGAGTAAACGGTATAAGACGAAGAAAGAACATTTTAGATTTGGGAAGAAAGGACCACCATACCACGCAGATGAAGGTCTAGTCGGCTGTGTAGAGAGTGAGTTCGTCTCCATTCAGGAAATGAATGTCTCCAAGTCCCTTCCCTCATAATTCAGTGGAACGCCCATTCTCGGTTCTCAACCCATACTCCTGTTCGTCCATAGCTCACCCCTCTTTATCTAGCTGCATCTACGACTACGCATACACAAGCAGATCTCGTAATAAACGGAAATGAGCTTCAGTCGTGGATACACGTACGTGTATCTATCGCTATCTCTTCCAATCGCCCATCCCCGGACCTCTCGATCCTCCCACCAGTCTACCCCAACAGCCTCTACCTTTGCTCCTTCAACGTACGCACCGAAAATGCGCCCCCGCTGGACGATCGTACGCAACGTCCTCGCACATTCACGAGCCAAGGACAAAGAAGGTGATGCCCCAGTGGACGATGCAAAGGCGACTGGGAAAGATCCACGAGTTGCTGGACAGTAGAATATAAACACCTTCGCGACCTCGTAGTCCAACACGGGCAACACGATAGGCAGCGCCGGGATGGGTGCTGTAGAGGACGTCTGTGGCCTCGAACACCGCGCGCTCGTTGGCATGGAGCATTGAGGAGATCGACGCGTCGGGGGTAAGCAGGTGGAAAAGGATAGTGGGGAGAACGATGCGGCGGGGATGGGCGTGCAAGGATAAAGAAAGTGGTTCTGAAAGCTTCACACGTCGAGGAAGAGGTGGTGGAGGCGATGGATGTGGATGCGAAGTCTGAGGCTGATAATCCGACGCTACACGAAGGAGGATCCGCTGGTGAAACACCGCTGTATGAACCTTTTCACATTGGGCCCCTGGTCAAGATTGCTGAGCTGCTTGTGGGGTCGTGCCCACAGCATAATTATCCTCCATCCGTGTCGCTGTGGTATTGCCTCTGCTTGCCAGACGTTTTTTTCGGGCATGGAAAATGCTGGGAAGTGACGTGGGTTGTATGACTTTTTTTCTTTCTTCCGCCTGTCTCGCTCTGTAGTGACAGTACTCAGCAGTCTGCGCTATGCAATCCAGTCTTCGCCCTTTCTCACTGGTTCCGTCCTTTCCAACACAGCTCCGGATCTCGGCCCGACTCAGCGAAGACTGTTCTCTCCAACACTAGTACTTACCGGTGGCCGGTGGGCGAGGGCACTCAGTGCGTCGCTCAAAGCATTGCATACGAAATCCACGG
>JBBPUO010000030.1:11212-32358 GCA_038094755.1 Caloboletus firmus | reverse complement strand
ACGGGTGTCGGCGGCACAAATATGTCTGTACCAAGAAATTAACCCAGATGAGATATCATATCTCGTGAACATAGGTATGATCCAGATGTGCGAGCGTCAAGACTGATATGCATAACAGACCCAATCTCGATCAACTTGTCTTATCATTCCATCTGTAAATTAAGAGTCGTCAGCGCCCCGGGAAAGACGAGCATCGACGCGCTTAAATGCATGTACTTACAAATCCAAAAACAGTTTCCAGAGTATAGAAAACATGATACTCTGAAGACCATTGGCCAAGATCCGCGTTTTCAGGCCCCGTCCAAACAAGCCCCTCACGCCGTCGGCAGCAATCACCGCACGCGCAGCATCCATATACCCAATGCGGGTAGCATTAACTTGGCGGTAGGTCTTGATTACACGCAAGGAATTCGAGACGCTATCGGAGACCACGGACGCTGCGAATCCGATGACCGCTGAGCGAAGGAGCTTCTCAAGAAGATTGGTAGGTAGAGGAAGGGTCGCATCGAGGTAATTGTACGTCCCGAACCACTAGACATGTCCGGATCAAGCGCAAGAACAGGACAACAAAGAGATGGAGTGCCTACGGGATAATGACCCACGAATGTGGCTGCTGCTGTTGCCAAAGCGCCGTACCAGAGGGAACCGATGCCATATTTCTTGACCTAGACACGTGAGACCGGGGGTGTATGAGATTGGTACGCCCCGCAAGTGGATGACTCACCCTAGCCCTGAGCAGTGGTATACCATCCTTCCCTTGAGTCTGCATAGTAGTTTTGATGGTGTCGACTGGTGTCAAAAGCATCCTGAAGCATGCCGCGGCCACGCTCGCAAAAACGGTTTTGATGAGCGTCGGGAGTTTTTTCATAAAAGTATTACTCTGCAAGAGAGCGAGAATACCCGCGTTGGCTGCGGTATCACCGAAGCGCGACACAGGTCCTTGGATGAGTGCGGCGACGAGACCCTGGTAGTACCTTGTCCAACCGCCATCTGCATAAAGCGTCTTGATCGCTTCGGTGGTCGTGGTTCCGTACCGATATTGATAATTCATGACTGTCCGCAGGGGCTATGGGGGACCACTGAGCACGGTTAATGTAGACGCTTATCTGCATTTACCATGAGGGTCAAGACCTGGAGGACCATAGCTAAATACGACCACATGAGTTACTGATCAACGTTCGAATCAATAGTCCGTCACCTGCGGCACCACTGAGCCCACCACCGAGTGCGCTCTTGAGAGCCTTGCCCAAGTCGAACTAGCACGTGGGAATCGATCGCATGAGTAACTCCCAATGGGAGCGCCATTTGAGACAAAACCATACCTGAACATCGCTCGCATCGATGAATCCTTTGATGAAGAGACCCACCACGATAAGCGACAAGAGCACGGCGACGCTCTGGATCGCAATCGTGGACCATGACCTCGGCCTCGGAGGGTCCGCATCGTCGGCGACGAGAGTGTCATTGGACTCCCTGTCAGTGCCATCCTGATAGGCGGATGGTTTAGAAGGACTCAAGAGAGGCTGAGCCTCTGGATCAGTGGTCGACTGGGTAGACATGGGATGTTGGTGGGAAAGTGGACAGTGCGTGCTTCTCTCCCCACGGTGATACTTACTTGTTGGTGCCACGAATTGTCATTACGGCACAGTCAGCAAAAACGGAAAATTCAAGGGTGTACATGAACCAACCAATCAGACTCTGACGAGAGCGTCGAACGGGCCAGCAAACTGTCAGACACCTTGTCATCACGTCGGAATTGACTCGTGGCGATGGCTGCATCATAACCTGCAGCCGGGAGCCGTCGGAATCAGTTTCACCCGTCTAGAATCACTCACTGATCGCTCGTTGTTCAGAGGGACTGAGAGACGCGCTCAGCAGTATGGGCACCCACTTCAACGCGGATCAAAGTCGTCGTGCCTGTCTGGTTCTGACTTTCTCACCCTGGTCGTTCGCAATATGCGATCACTTGGCGCGCTCACCTGCGTTCAGGGTCACCGCGGTAGGTTATTCATGCACGCCGTGATTGTATCCTAACCGGGATGCAGGCCCCAAAAATTTTGATTCCAGACAAGGTGCCCCGACAGACGGTATATTTAAGGGGAGACACGGCCCATCATTCTTTTTCCCTCAAAAATTTTCCTTGCTTTTGATCCACCCCTCAGTACGCCCCAATGGTCCAAATCACTCCTCTCCTTTACGCTGTTCCTGTCCTTTCCCGGTGTTTGTGATACCTTTCATCGATGCTTTGCATGTTAGCTTGACATCTCGTGGTCTTAGTCAACCCTTTAGATTCCACCTCGAATGGGCTCACTGCCCGTCAAGCCACAATTGACCCCAGCTCTCTTCCTTCGAACTGCCAGTCCCCTTGTCAGGTGATAAACACCATGACTGTAAGTCTATTCCTCGCCCTCTCCTCACGACATTAACATCCGGTACTTTTTGCTCCAGAACTGCGCCGCTGATATTACCTGCATATGCACCAACACGATCGGCAGCGAATTGGTTCAATGCATGAACTGTCTCGTCACCGCCGAACCCACCGTCGAGAGTGACGCCCAATCAGCCATCAGTGGCTGGAACCAGGCTTGCAATGGCAACTTGTCCGTGAGTAGTCACGTCTTCCACTTTTTAGATTCCTCGTCATTGCAACGTCGCTCATGATTGATTGATCTGTGTTCGCCATGTTTAGCTCAGCGGTGGTTCAAGCTCCGGTGGCACGACTGGTACCACTGGAAGCACTCCTAGTGGAACAACGGGTGGGACGACCGCAGCTACCACGACAAGTACCTCTTCCACGAGTAGCAGCTCCCCCAACCCACTTGGCGCCACCGGTGGTGCTGTCGGCCTCAAAACAGGCGGCAGCATCGCCGTCTGCATCCTTGTTACCCTCGTTGGCGCGTTCATGTCCCTCTAAACAAAAAGATTCGACGCGATGGTTCACCGTATCTTTGGATTCAAGATTCGGTTCGTCTACCTATGTCATCGCATGCCCATGTATATCCCGTCGCAGTTGTTCCCCGTCGTGTGAGGGGTTGAATGCACGGGGATGTGCGCTGTGCGCCAGCTCGCTTGTTTCCTCGCCATTCCCTGCCTTTCGTTTTACATACTTGAATAACCCAAAAATACGCATGTAAACTTTACCCGACGTTCCTAATCGAACATTGGGAACAACTCCCCCCCCAAAAAAAGCAAGACATTCAATCAACGATACGTCCCATACGCGCGTTTAGCAAACAATACCCCATAAACCATCAGCATCTGATAAACCATTCATGCATACGGCACCTCCTTGAATAGTTTTTGATCGTCTCAAAGGGTACCGCCCTCTAGACATATTTCATCCATATCCACTAAATGGTATATCCATTGATCCGACCACTTCGTGATTTTGGACCTTGGTTTAGGCACCTTGGTAAATTGATGCGCTAATGACGACCTATGATCAATGTATCATCATGGGTTGACTCCGCGACAAGGCCACACTTTCGGTGGAGTTCGTCGGTACCGCAATGCCCGAACTGAAATTACGTACATACTCAGCGGCGCCGCGGTCCGTCGGGATGCGCCAAGTCGGATCAGCCTCAATGATTTCACGTTGCTCAGAAGTTGACGGTCCTAAGTGCAATCTATCATCATTGCCACACGGATTATACATAGTCAAGGTCAGTGATATACACGCGGACATATACGAGAGACGAGAAAAAAAAAAGTAAACGAATAACGCGAGGATGATGGGTACCATGCAACATGCTAAGTAGCCAACACCATAAACGAGCGACCACGAGACGTCAGTCGTCCACTAATACAGCCTAAGCCATGAGTTCTTCGGGTAGACATAAGGAGATATATCGTTGATGCTACAGTAAAAAAAACGAACATGCAAGACGACGGCAGTAGGATATCGGAGAGTAAGATCAGAGAAAGAGACTGGTGCGTTTTTCACGAGAAACGACGCCTTGGGGTAGGTATAAGTTTCTTATGGCGTCATGAGTGCAGGCGGTCTCTGCAATAGATGGTGTTGTTTAGCAACCTGAGCGCGCTCGCCAGCGAGTTTGTTAATCGAGTTCAAGAGGTCACCGCGTCGTAGTGGTTCTGCGTGCGGGTGCGAGTGGTTGGTAAGGTCTCGGCGAAAGATGAACATGGTACATACTCGTGATGTGATCGTCCATGCCTGCTTGCAAACATCGCTCACGGTCACCAATCACTAAAAGGAGGCCTCAGTTTCAAAATTGACATGCATGTAAAGCAGACGCACTAGCATGTGCAGTCAATGCAATGATCGGTATCCGCAGGAGACCCTTGTGCATTTCATAGGCTCGAATGAGCTCCGTGGCTTCCATTCCTCCCATGAATGGCATCGACACATCCATCTGATATATAGGGTTCAGCAAAGACACATCATCAACAACCAGGTAGACTCACAAGAATGATATCAAACGGCTTGCTCTGCAGAACTCTCCTCTTGAATGCATCTACAGCCAGGCTGCCGTTCTCAGCAATCTCTACTGTGTGACCATATTTCTCTAGGATTTTCACGGCTAGTTTCTGGTTGACCATGTTATCCTCGGCGAGGAGAATGTCAAAGACAATGTCATTTGGAGCAGCAACAGGAGATACGGTATTCGACTCCAGGGCTGAAATTAAGGCGGCCGCGAGATCTTGTGCCGTTACAGGGGTAGTCACTTGAGAGCTGATACTGTTGTCCAAGCACCACTTGACTAGAAAAAATTTACAGATTGAGAGAACACGAAATAGTTCGAGTGGTGGCTACACTCACGGTTGAGCCTAGGCATCGAGGGAGCCAACAACACAATTGGGATGTACCGCAAGTGCTCATATTCTCTTATACTCTCCGTCTGTGCAACACGAGGTCAGAACAGCATGGACATGGAGATAGATTCGCACAGCATACCATTGTGAGAGAATCGACGACGATGGTATCAAAGTGGGGACACCGTTCTTTGTCCGCAATCTCGGGAATGTCGTGAGTGACGTATGCCTTGAGACCAAGCTCCTGAATTCTTTGAACGACGCCGGTGGTGTCGCCTAGCGTATCGACAAACATGATCGCTCGCCTTTGGAATGGCTGCATTTTTTGCAACGTGTGCTCCATCGGGCTTTGGCTAATTTGGGACGTGATCGTGAAGAAGAACTTGCTGCCTCTCGCAACCTCGCTCTCGACCCACATGTTGCCTTGCATGAGGTTGACGAGGCGTTTTGAAATTGAGAGGCCTAGCCCCGTTCCACCATATTCCTGTGGGCCGAACAGCGGTGATTAAATTATTTGCGGGGATGCGAGTAGAAGGAATCAATACATACACGTGTCGTAGATCCATCTGCCTGGCAAAAGGTATCGAAGATGAGATTCAGCTTGTCTTTGGCAATACCAATACCCGTATCCGTTACACAGAACTCCAGGGTGACACTTTGATCGTCCAGCGCCAGAAGTCGCGTGCTCAGGGCGACGTGCCCTTTGCGCGTCACTTTCGAGGGTGTAAATTTAATGGCATTGCCAACGAGGTTCGTGATGACTTGACGCAGCCGGAGAGAATCGCCGATCAGCTGATCTGGAATGTCAGGGTCTACATCATAGGTGAGGTCCAGATTGTTCTGCGACGCGCGGACGACCAAAGTCTTTAGAATTCCGAAGACCGTCTGACGGAGGGAATACGATACTGCCTCCATAGTCATACGACCAGCCTCGACTGCGAGAACATGTGAGTCCGAAAACAACGATCAAACGTGAGGGACCCACTCTTGGAAATATCCAATATATCATCAATGATCAGTAATAGCGAACGGGCCAACGAGTGGACCAGTAACAAACTCTCCCTCTGTGATCTGTTCAGATCTGAGTCTAGAGTCAGCTCTGTCATACCAATGATACCGTTCATTGGCGTTCTTGGTCCACATCAGTAACCCGCAGACGTTCACAATCAACAACACACTTCATACCTGATTTCGTGAGACATATTTGCCAAGAATTCCGACTTGGACCTATTTGCCAACTCGGCAGCTTCCCTTGCAGCGGTGTTCTTCTGGATGGAGTCACGCAAGTTGAAGACCATCTGATTGATTTGTGTTTTCAATGAATCCATCTCTCCGCTGGCCTCGACCGTGATGAACCGAGTGAAATCGCCGTCCATGGCTGCAGCCGAAATCTGGGCAAACCCACGCACTTGCGTGGTCAAGTTTCCGGCCATGGTGTTGACAGACATTCTGCATTGCAAACAAACAATCGATGAGTGTGGTGGAGTGATTCATAAAGGCGTCAACGCACGTAATTTCTTGCCAGATACCCTGGACGTTACCCACCTCGGCTTGGACACCTAGCTTACCTTCCGTGCCGACCTCAAAAGCGACCTTCTTGACTTCCTTGGCGAAGATGGCCAATTGGGCAATCATGTCGTTGATGGTATTTACCAAGCTCAACATCTCTCCGGAGACCGAGACACCAGTAATTTGTTGCGTCAAGTCACCGCGAGCAACGGCGGTCTGACAGGGAAATCAGTTTGACCATTGAAATGTGAAGACAAAATAGGTGAACTTACTGTGGCGACGGCGATGGTTCGGACTTGCAAGGTCAACTGAGACACCCTTCCATGAGCGCAAATCGAGTTGGGAACAATGTACCACTCACGTTGGCAGCCATAACGTTGACATTATCTGTGAGATCCTACATCCAGGCTCCTTCAGTAAACAGCTCTTTCTGTCCACTGCAAACTTGAACTCACCTTCCAGGTGCCACCGACATTGGTTACGCGGGCTTGTCCACCCAATCGTCCCTCCGTTCCGACTTCTCTTGCGACACGCGTAACTTCATCAGCGAATAAGCTCAAACTCTCGGTCATGCCGTTCACGGTTTCCTTCAACTCTTTGATTTCGCCACGTACATCGACCTCGATTTTCCTCGTCAAGTCACCAGCTGCGACAGCCTTGGTGACTTCAGCGATAGAACGCACTTGGTTGGTCAAATTCATGGCCATCAAGTTGACATTGTCCGTCAAGACCTATCCGTTGCAAAGGAGCATGATCAGTCAAGGCTCGGGCAGCCAACAACGACAAACCTTCCACATCCCCTGAACATCAGGCACAGAGGCTTGACCTCCCAAAATACCCTCCGTTCCGACTTCCAAGGATACACGAGTGACCTCATTCGCGAGTGTCGACAGTTGGGCAACCATAGAGTTGACAGTCATCTTCAAATCAAGCATCTCTCCCTGGACATCGACGTTGACGACCTTGCTCAAATCACCCAACGCCACAGCCTTTGTAACCTCTGAGATGGACCGCACTTGATCAGTCAAATTGCTAGCCATTTTCTGTAAAAAGGAAGTATCGTCAAGCGACTTTGATGAATCACGACTTGAAAACGCCTCACGTTGACATTGCGTGTCAAATCTGCCCAAGTTCCTTGTACACCCTCGACGCGAGCCTGACCGCCCAAGATACCCTGAGTTCCGACCTCCAACGCGACACGCGTGACTTCAGATGCAAATGCGCTCAACTGGTCCACCATCGAATTGACGGTGCTCTTCAACGTCGACATTTCACCCTCGACTTGGATTTCGATCTTCTGGGTCAAGTCACCCTTGGCGACAGCAGTTGTGACCTTGGCGATGGACCGCACTTGATCCGTCAAGCTCGAACACATCCGATTCACCTGCGACAATGATAGACATCGAACAGTCTCATGATGCCTGGACAGCTTACATTCCGAACCAATTCGAACCAAACACCCTCGACATCAGGAACGTACGCTTGACCACCCAACTTTCCTTGAGAACCGACTTCGAGAGTGACACGAGTGACCTCGGCGGCTAATGCGCGGAGACGGATAACCATTCCATTGACGGTGTTCTTCAAGTCCAATATTTCCCCGCGAGCATCGACGTCGATTTGCTTTGATAGATCACCCAACGCGACGGCTTTCGTGACCTTGGCGATACTCCGGACTTGATTGGTCAAATTGGCAGCCAACTTGTTCACGACGCCGGTGAGTTCGCGCCATGTGCCTTCGACGTCGAGGACGAGGGCCTGACCACCCAATTTGCTAAAAGGATACTTTCAAAGACGGGACAAAAAAGGTACGTCGGCTAGGGCATACCCTTCCGTGCCGACTTCCTGACTGACACGAGTGACTTCTTTGGCAAACTGGCCCAATTTATCCACCTGATGTCTCGAGTAAGCAATTGCCCATCACGTTATATGTTCTGGAGATACCATCGTATTAATGACGTCTTTGAGCTGAACCATGACGACACCCTGCACGGGAACGGTAATCTTCTGTGACAAGTCACCGCGAGCAACAGCATTGCAAACACGTGCGACATCCTGCACTTGCGCCTTGAGCAAACGCAGCTCCTCGACCGCACTCATGCCGCTCTCAAAGGCAGCAGCAGCGAGAGGACCGGGAGGGACGACGAGTGGTGACCCCGATGGTGATCCGTTGAAACTACCATTGACCCGACTAATCGTCATGGTATCCGTGATAACCTTGCCGCACATCGGGCAAGACATGTGCTCAATATGGGACGTCGTCGGCGCCGACGAAGACGTGTTTGAGCACGTACGCTGTATCTTAGAAGGGTCGAAGTTGTTGGGAATGTTATCAAGCGATAACGACATATTCTGAACGCGAGAGCTGATCGGTCTAGTCGGTGCGCGATCAACATCAGCGACGCCCACCGTTGCCTCCTCTGCCAACATCTCAACGTCCCCCGAACCATCGGCGCTACTGAGGGTAGTATCCGACCTGTTTGAGAAAAAGCCGTTGCGTGCGGAGCTTGCGTGCTTGGTGGTCATCGTGCTAGGCTGCGAGGGGGAAGAAGGAAGCAAGTCCCTCTGAGAAGTGGAAATGGAGGGTATGGGAGTGTCGCCTACACTGCGCCTTTTCTTGGTCTCTGGCCCGTTTGTTTGCCAGGATTCGGAGGCCTTTATGGACGCAAGGGCGTCCTCTGCGGTGTACATTCTGCGGGCGACGGCAGCGAGGGAGCGGAGGATGGAGTCCGTCTGCCAGTCGCTGGGACCGTCGTATCGGGGCGGGGGGGTAGACATGGGACATAGCTCGTAAGTAGAAAGCAGAGCAATGAGGTGGGAGAGAAACGGGTCGTTGAGCCCACGGGTGTAGTCGTTCATCGAGCTCATCGTCGGGGACGATAACGAGCAGCGACGGTGGTGGTCGGTGATAGCTGGTGTGGAAGGACGCAGAGAGACGAAAAAGGACCGGGACTGGGAATGACTAACAATTGAAGGGGTAAGTATTATAACAAACGGCGTACGCCCAGTATACTATCTCGGGAAATTTAAACCAAATAATCTCCGCCCTCCACCAAAACACGCTCACTTGACACAAAGCAAATTTATAGCTTCCGACAGATACAGCTTCTTTACATACTCTCTTAAATGTAGACCGGCAGCGTAGGGTTGAGTCCAATCCAATCAATTCCTTCCACGAATTCCTTGTCATCGATCAAAAAGTCCTGCACATCCCCCTGTCAGCTCTCGTCGGACCCCGAGACCAAGGGCCACTCACCAATGGACACTCAACCAGAGAACCCTTGACCTGGCTGAGACGGTCCTTGACCCGGTTCAAGGATATCCCGGGTATAACATGTCCCTTCTTCACCTTTGGCACATAGTTCTACTCATCTGTGAGTCACTCAGCGCCCCACATCACTAGCACAATTGCGCACCTCATAGGCTGACCACGATCGGACCAGGTTCGTCGGCACAGGTCGGAACAACTCGGTGAATATCTCCCTGTTCTTACGTGCCGTATTGTACAGCAAATCGAGCGTCTTGTCCGCCAGCGGGTCCGCAACCCTGGCATCTGCAGGTAGGTACGTCTCATCGTCATTAGGAATCGGTGCTGGTCGCATGAACGAATCTGGTCGACGAGTCGTATACTGGGGTTCGATAAGACCGAGGTGCTCTGAAGTCGACAATCAGGTTCACGCGTCACCTCGTATCAACACGGCTGGCTTACCTCTAAACAATTTCCGCCTGAAAGTAGCGGCAAACCTCGCTGCCATGTACGGACGCCCGTCCATCGTCGTCTCAATCATATCGTCGTCTTCCACCACCAGCGCAATCTCGGAGTCACCATCGCCCTACGCAATCCATCAGCCCAAGACCCGTGACACAGGGCGCTCAGTCTGGTACTTGCCTTTTGGCTGCGATCGTTCAAATTGGCAGATCCCATCTGGATCGCCTCATTAGCCCCCATCATGCACATGACGTGAAACTGGCACTTACAATGACAACTCTATCGTCCACAATCATAACTTTGCTGTGGATATAAAGTAGCTCCGAGACATAACTGTCCCGGCGCTTCAGCCTTCACTCCTCACCGAACATGGATTTGCGCACCAATTCAGCTCCTCCTCCTCCGACCCCACCCAGGTTTCATCTGGCAACGACCGTCTGCCCTGCAATGCATGATGGGAGACCGAATCTGCTACCATCTCATCCGACCGCAGATTATGCGCACCAGATTCGAACCGCGCAATGACCTGTCTCGCGGCTTCAATAGACTCGGGAAGAGGTACCTTATCCTTCTTGACAGATTTCTCTTCCGTGATGGCCACCCCAGTTTTCGCTTCCTGGGGGACTTTGACATAGACCTCGCGAGGGACATCTTTTCCGAAGAAGTTCCTCCCCACCCATTGACGCGCGAGTGCGATCTGCGCTTCATGGAACGTCACACCTGAGAACTCTTCCATTTGCGCAATTAGGGTTGCTGTCAGAAATTCCTCCATCAACACTCTCGGCAACAAAAAAACGAGACCCTACTTACACGTTGGAGCATTAATACGGTCGTACGAGCGCAAATGAAAGAACCGGATGTAGTCCATACTAACGGCGATCGTGAGACAACAGAAACACGCAAAAGTAGCGGCAGAAACACCCACGGCTCATAACCCGCCTTGCGGATTTCTTCGTAGATACTATGTCCACCCCTGTTGATGGTACGATACTGTGCTGCCATGATCGTCTTCAACGAGGTCTCATTCTTGATGTCTCCCGCAAAACCGGGAACCTCGGGAATGACAACGATGACCTAGAACATCGGAGTGGTATCCTCAAGTTAGCGAAGGCCGATTATCCTCTTCGTTTGCCACACTGACCTTGAACTTCTTCCCAGCTTGGGCTGCGCCGATGATGCGCTCCAGCAAGGCCTTTGCAATTTGATTCTTCACTGGACCTTCATCTTGCGTATTGGATATACTGCCATGAGATAGTACAACACCTCAGCAGACCTGTTAGAAAGCGGACGGGGATCCTGTCACGTACAAGAACTGATTCTCTGTCGACGGCAATCAATACGCCCGTGACCACCACGAGGCGTGCATTGTGTCCATCAATACTGAATGGAGACAGATACGCGAGTAACAGCACAGAACTTACCGATATAGATGAAGTGGTTGGCTTCGCGAATCAATTGGATGTCTGGCAATGATCTCGGTCATGCTCACGCAGGATATGGAAGCTGCAGGGAAGCGAGCAAACATACAAGCATTCTGGATGCTCCGTTCCGTAAGGACACCGTGACTCCAGTCCGATACGCTGCGAACGGCTTGGACACGGCATGTCCCATGTGGAGGCGGTTTGTATGGAGGTTCGACCGTGTCACCGAAATCGAGGTGAAAACGCTGTCTAAAGCACTGGCCCATTCGGTGCCACTGTTCACGGTGAGGATGACCTAGAAACACGTAAACAGGGATCCACAAGGGAAATTAGCGGGAAATAGTACGTACGAGCGACCGCCTCAGCGGGTGCAACTTCAATGTTGTGGGGCAGCGCAAGCCAATCAAACCGCCTGGGATAGGGGTAAATGAAGGGATGCTACCACGCTTGTCACTACGTACGGATCATCACGGTACTAAAGAGGATGTGGCTGAGCCAAGTGGGAGGACATCCAATTCGACGCGTACCTTGCGACGTTTGATCTCATTCCAGCGCTCTACGAAATGCTGGCAGATATCGAGCACCACGGAACCGCATATTGTCATGTGGACCTACAACGCGGTCTCCAGTTGGTGAACCCCTTCAATCCCCAAAACAACTCACATCATGCCAGGGCATCCTCGGAGTCTCTAGAATGGAGACCGCATTACTAATATAGTTTGGAACGTCCTGGAAATCTAGGAAACGAGCGTTGTTGTAGTCTTGTCCAGGGAAGAGAGTACGAGCAAAGTCAGTCGGATGAACGTCAGCTAATGGGTGATTGTGGGTATCCCAACGTCCGAAACACAAGTCTAATCCTCCGATACATGCAGTGTGATTGTCGACGACGACGACCTGGGCGCAAATCATGCATCAGAATATCTTCTAAATAGCAATGTCTCACGAACCTTGTCATGATGGGACCAAAACTCGACGGTATCTGGGGATGACGACTGAGAAACCCGAACGGAACACAAGTTGCGCCATGACATACCCTTGCTTCCGATATGATCAGGGTGACGCATGCACGCAATGTTTGGATGCAGCGCTTCCAACGCAGCCTTCAACTCGGTCAGACCCGTGTCAAACATACACGATTCTCGCATCCATCCTTGCCTTGGTATGCTTCGAGTTCATGGTCATCGTCTGAGTCACTTCCTTGTACACGACGACATAAATCCTGACGCCTTGTTCGGCCTTGCGCTGCAACAACCTGTCGAGACGCCATTGTTCATTCTGAGCCGGGGGTCGGCTGGTGGGCGGAGATGAGCCTATCACACGTCCGTCCCTGCGAAATCCCAGCGTCCACGTACCGAAGGTATAATTCTGGCGTGAGCCACCAATCCTACACAACATCCCTCAGCGAGAGAAAACACCTTGGCGATCGGAAGAACGCCTACCAGGATGAAGATCACGTCTCTCGCGCTGTCGAGCATCTCGGACACAGCCCACATGTAATCATGGCCATCAATGTGCCTTGCCAAGGGGAAAAAAAAACAAGAACAAAAACAAAGCCGCACTAGTTCAGTCCCCCACCGCAGCACACGCACACATATACGCAAGTCTTGGTTCCACGTACCACTTGATCGCGTTCTCCTGCCTCTGACCCGCAAAGCTCCCGAATCGGTGACTAGCATTGATCCTGGCCCGAATCTCGTCGTCAAGTTTCTCTTGCGGGGTATCGTGGCGACCTGTACATGTGCCGTGGAGCACCCGATCGTGGTCAGATTGAACCCCCTCCAGAGCAAGCACTTATTGAGGACTCACGATCTGGGTCCAACAGACCTGGCGTGTCATAACGTGTAGATACGATAAGAGAAATGATGGGGTTGCATAAGGATATTGGACATACCGATTATCTGATCTCGGGCGCGCTCGATGCCCTCAGGGAGCCGTTCTGCGTAGTCGAGGACTTTGTCTAGGATATTCATGGTGGAGGTTTGAGTGTGGGATAGGTACCAAACTCCAACTCTACAGTTATGTTCTCTGCTGTGTCTTTTCAGGAGGCGGCGACGGACGGTCCCGAATTCTGAATCACACGACAATCGGTTGCCCTGACACACTGCATTTGCATTTTTGGATTTGTTTTGTCACCATCAACGGGCTGATGGCACAGCCGTTATTGTTGTCCCGCTTGTCATCATCATATAAATGTATAGATTCGGTCTCATGACCATTCCGCAGGTCTCTGGTCAAGTCCGCGAAGCACAACATCAGCAGGAGACAACTTTGAACGGATCCAAGCCACCATTCTCCAACCCCGCTAGCACAGCCTGCCTCACAGCACCCAAGTACTCCGCAAGTCTGCGTCCGTCCAGGTGCAAAAAGTCATCATATAACTTGTACCGCGAATCCGCCACAATATTGACGAGTTGGAGCGCGACTTTGAGGTTCCTATCGCGTGGGTCAGTTTGAGAGAAAAACACTGGCAAGACGTGGTCGAACCCTGGTATATGCTCCCTTGAAGAGTACAGCATCACGTGCAATCGCAGAATCAGCTCAGGTATGTAAATTTGCCGGACACGTAGCATTTCACGATGCCGACGATCTGCGCGGTGTTATAAGTAAAATTAACGAATGACTGATAGCACAAACCAGCAAGGTTGCTTTGATCCGGTAGCATCCAGTCCGACGTCAGCAGCTTCACGATCGACTCGTATGCTTGGTCAATGAGACCCTAATGGAAATGACATCAGCAGGACAAAAACGCCAACCGTATCGGCCTACCTTGTAGTCCTTCAACCACGCTATCCGAGTATCCTTGTTCATCAAAGACGCTTCCAGTGACTGACATTCTACCACGCGGTCGAGAAGTCCCCATACGTTGAAAAATTGTCTATAGTGGAGATACTCCGTTGCGCGTTCTTCGGGTTCGTCGATGGAGGCAAGTTCACGCGGCAACATGTCCAACAGGCCGCGCGCCAAAACAACGCGTCCAGAACCTTTGGTATGTATGAGCAACAGATGAAGATCAGAACACTAGACATGCCAAGGAAGTATCGCAATATCACTGTAGCTTGTTCGAGCGCAGTGTCATACGTGGCTTCCATAAAGGTTGTCCACTCTATGGAGCGGAGCAACAGCATCTCCACATCCGACGCTGGATTTTGCAAAGCGATGATCGATGGAAGCGGGCCTTTCAGCTGAGGTAGCAGCTGACAAATTGCAAGTTTAACACAATTCAAGAAACCAAAACAAGCATCACAAACATCAAAAGATTTCTCAATCGTTCGCTCGGCAGTGACAATGGCAACACGCTCCACATTAAGACCATGTTCGCGTGCACGTGTCAACACTGATTTTCGTTCCTTGATATCAGCGGAAAGATCGAGGGAGCTAAGGAACATAGCATAACGCTCCACGGCATTATCGCCTAATGCACCAGCATACATGGCGATGAGGTCGCGCTGACCAGCACGCTGCATCCAGAGACAGTAAATATGATGCTTTAGATCGATCGGTGATTGATACTGACCTCGAGGACTTGAAGATACGCCTCCAGAATCACTTGAGTGGCCAGTGGTGGTACAGAAATATCAATCATTTGTAGGAAGAGACATAAATGAGCAAAGAATCGCGTCATTGTAGGGTATCTAGCACACGGATGCATAACCCTTCTCGATAGAAGAAAGGATGATACATACTCTGATGATTCAGAATCATATAAGCCGTCCCTCAGGCCAGTTGCGAAAGTCTCCAACAACGGGGTTGTCCGGTCAAGGATGATTGCCAATTGCGAAACGTGAAAAGCATTATCGGCGGGAGGGCTGCAAGATTGTTACTCAACACGAGAGTCAGAGGGGAGGAAACGAATATCTCACCCATCGTCGACATTGACGCCACCAAGTGTCTCCAGCGCCGCACTTGCTTCCTTCTCCCATTCCTCCTCCTCCTTTTCGTCTGCGTCTTGCACAGACATGGGCAAATCGTCGAGTGCCTCCAATCCACCTTCCCAGTAGCCTCCTCCCAACTTGATCATTTCCGCGGCTTGTTTCTCCTCGCACAGGATACTTATTTGAGCCCATAGATGGTCTTCCCAGGTCCGACATGCTGACTTGAGGACGTTGAATGTTTGAGGGGTTGGCGCAAGCGCCGCGTATAATACTCGCTCAGGATCGAGTAAGTTGGGCTATAGGAATATAAGACAAATTGAATAAGAGCGAAGATGGTGCCTCTTTACGTTGAGAGCAGCTTTTACACAAGTCGACTTCCATAGTCGCCGGCGTCTGTTGCCTTGCCAGCCTTCTGCATCATCTTCGTCCTCGAAGCCCTCTTCGCGTGGTTCGTTTGCTGCGTAGATAATGAGTACAAGCGCGCCAATCGCGTTTCCCGTAACGTACCGATTGCCCGCCACTGGAACAGTAATGACCCACGAATACTCGCAGCGCGCCACGGCTGGTGGGCTTTTCGACACAGTTGCACCGCTTCATCCAATCTCCCAGCACGCACGAACGAATACAGCGATTGAGTCAACGTTTTTTCAGAAGCCTTGCAGGCAATAAATTCAGTTCCCACACCAGACCAGACGCACGTCGTTCACTCACCGCGTCATCCGCAGCCAACGACCTGCTGTCTCCTCTATTCACCGCATCTGGATCAAACTCTGTGACGAGTCCCTCCCTCGTGCCCTGTCCAGTGCGTAACGCCTGCATCACGGTGTGTTTTGTGAACTTCCAATACCCCGTGGTGGCTTCGGGATGTTGTGGTGATGACGCAGTGTCGTGGAGCCATTCCCGTACGATGACGAGTTCTGTGAGTAAGGGCGACGCGTGCATGATCACCTGCGCGAGGGTCAACGTTGGCGTGAATGGGTTCCGCGTGAGGAGAGTGCGCGGATTGAGATGGTGCTCTGGTTCTGTTTTTCGAGCGCTGCATGGGGATTTATGACCGGGACGAGTGGAAAAGACGGGACCACGCACGGCACGAGTGCTTGTAGTAGACTCCAGGTGTTAGCTTCCATCCGTAGCGCCTCGAGCTCGACCCGAGACACGTCTGAGGTGGCGCCGCTCTCCAGTTCTTCGACTCTGGTTGAACCAAGATTTAGGGCGACGTGTATTGCGATATGGGTAAGGTGGACTCACTGATCACGACATAGCTGTCGCAGTCTGGGTGCAAATCCAGAAACGGGATCGAGGAGAGCAGGTAGATCATCTTTTGTCCCTTGAGATAGGGCGAGGACTTGCGCGAACGACGCGTAGAGGGACTCTGACATGACTGTGGGGCATGAAACTTGGCTATGTGTTGTTGGTCCACCCCGAGGTCAAAGTAAACTTGACTGGTGTGATACTATGACCTTGTTTGAAACTCAGCGAAAGGAACGACACATTGAAGCCTCGAGCAAAGATATCATTCATGATCAACGTAAAAGAGATAGAAATACAGTCCGAATACGAGACAGACAAGTCTGAGAATGCAATGGGAATACATGAGGGAATCACTACCACTGTCGAGCGAAGTCTGTGGACAAAATAACGGGCCTCTTGATGTTTCAAAGGACCAGACAGAGGGCCCGAAAGGGACTGTAGAGCAGAGATGGATAATACTAGTACATAGTAGAAAGAGAGGTATTACTATATTCTGTTCCTTTCGGGGTGGGAGTGATTCGGCATTCAAAGACCAGTCGGATGGGGGGAAATAGAGCAAGATCCATGCGACTCGGAGCTCAATCATGCACCCCACTCATCTTCGGAGCCCGTCTCCGAGACAACGAGCACGACAGGAACCAACCGAATTGATCGACCGTGCTTGGCTATGATACCAGAGGACGAGACCACGCGGTGCATGGCATGGCAAAGGGGAAGAAGCCTGTCTAAGGAACTCGACAACATTGGCGCCCAGTGCTCAGATAACACGATACGAAGCATACCTTCGCTGGCCCGCCTGGCTTTGGCTAGCTCCCCGAGCAGCTTGGCGATATGCGCCCAACTCGTGATTTTGCACGGGGGGATCATCTGAATGACATTTGAAATCCGGCGGGCAAGTTAGTGGAGGTGTGATTTGGAGCATATGAACTACTTACGGGAGCGTTGAATTGAGCGGTGTCCAATCAACAGAGTCCAGCGTACCGGATGGTGCAGGAGGATCGACGACCCTGCAAAAGATTGACGAGGTGACTCAAATTTACAGCTGTCATTAATGGGAATGCAGCAGTGCATAACGTCCGGTCGGGAGGATACTCGCACTGGTCTAGCAGCTGTCAAGTCGGGCTAAACCAGGTAACCCAGTGTACCATATAAGTGATGCGGTACTATAGGACAAGCTGCGCATGAAGGGCACCTGGCCAATTCGCTCGACAGGGGGGTGCCCCAACCGGTGCAGATCATAATTCTGGTGTTTCCGACATCAGAAGATGATCGGTTGACTGGTGACAGGATGCGATGCACGTATGAGCAGTGACACTGGACTTGCGAAGCGTTTTCTGCACATCGGTTCGGTCATATTCATTATATGTCTCGTGTCCATCCCCTTGCGCGATTCTGAACCAATCAGGTCTTGATGTCATTGATGACTGGCCTCGCCAATGGTGGCTTTAACCTGGGGACGGGCTTGGGCAAGGATTCCAATTAAAAAAAGTCTTTAGTCACCCATTCGCACATCGATTTGCGACTAGGATGTCTTTTCGAGACAAGAATCCATGTAAACCTTTCGAAAACAATAACATGGAGATGCAGTACCTGCTATGGCATAGCTCGTCGGTAGATATGTGCCACAGGAGAGCCTCTCGGAGATCTTCACGACGGTCCAAACCATCAGCATCGCTCGCTGGAGGAGGGAGTGGAAAGTGTCCACAGGCGCGATTATTTTCAGATAGTGATTCGGACTTTTTTTGGCGTGTAGACTTGAAAATTGCCCAATTTTACAGGGACTGTGGAGTGAATTCGTATGTGATCGTGTACTTGAGTGGGATATCCTCTTGTTGGGAGGGTAAGACGACGTGCTGGAGCAGATGGCGATACTAATTTTCGCGACGCGCGTAACCTAACGTATGATCACAAAGGAACAATACCAAGCTTTCCTCCATAGACACAAAAAGCAGACAATGTCTCGCCCCGGAGAAAGGATTTGTACTTGCCCACTGACTAAAAGATGTGGTATGCGCTTTTGCGACTTACGCAACACTAAGATGGTCATCACCATGTTTCAATTTCTTGGATTGTCGCGACGGCGGCAAGAGACCGGGTAGATTGATCCTGGGTGTATTAGGCGTTGAGGCGGCACTTCTTTCGATGAAAAAACGTACCTGGATCGTGGTGGGATCATTGATGGACAAGAGAGCCTGAATCCAAAGCTTGGGGCTGGTGATCCCTGATCAACGTGTGACATTAAACTGAGTGGAGTAAGTGGTCAATAGATTGGTCCCGTCTTGACCCCGATGTACGCCGTTGGCGTTTACACGTGTCCAATCTCTACAATCACGGGCTGTCTTTATGAAGGTTCATAAACATTCCGGGCAGATTCGTCATGGCAAAGGGGTCGCCAGCTGGGAGCTGACATGGGGCTGGTTGCCCGTCGGAGTTGGTTCCCAGCTAAGTTTCACACAGACACAAGTGTTGCGAGCGGGATTTGAGTCTGTTCGGTCGTGTTTCCTTACACACTATACTCATAACGCACGTCTCATTCTTGAAACCAATGTCTCAAACTTGAAAGTAAATTCACGAGAACCAATACCCTATGGATGTGTGTTTATACTTGCCATTTTGCGCAGCTTTCATCTTTCTCAGCTTCTTGCCTCCTGATTTCTTGAATCATTTCTCACTCAACAACACGACGTGCTCGCTTTCCGCCTCTTCCCGTTCACGCACAGCCATTCCGACTCCCCCCTTAGCGCTCAGCGACCGCTGGTTTCGCTGTGGTGTCACAACTATCTTCGACCTTGGCAAAATGTCCCTTCCGCCCCACCCCGTGATGGCCCGCCTGGCACACAACATCTGAGTTCCTTCTGAGTCTCACAAGCACATCCTGTATTCTTACATGTCGATTCGCACGTCACGTCGGAAATCGGAGTCAACTCAAAGCAGCCAATGGAGAACAAGGTGGGTCCAACAGCAGGTGACGCCTTTGGAATCAAGGGCATGCCCTACCGCTGGACGCACCTTATCCCCACTTTGGGTGTTCTCAGTGAAGTTCAACCTCCTACGCCCGAGTTCAATCATCTACAACAGACGGTCAGCAAATATCGACAACAAAGGACAGAAGGACCCACCTTTTTTTAGCCTTCATCGCGTTCAAGCTGACTTTCCGAGTTCGCCCGTCGCCCTCTTGTCTTCTTCACTTATTAGACTGAGCCTCTCGTTCGGAGCCACTTGGGACGGGAACTTCTCTGTGACGGGGCGTCAGTAATGAATTTGAAGTAGGATGGACACAAAACGAACCATCGTCCATCTTATCGATGGCCTGTGTGTCGTGATCTATCTGATCCAGACACACGGTGTTTGGCGCAGCTCGCGACCCGAGAGGACAGTACCGAATCTCGTTTCCTATAAAAATCAGTGAGCAAGTGGCTGGTGTTTGTCGATCTTGATGATGCTCAGTGTCGTCTTGAGAGGTGGTTGCCGACGAGGGCCAGCGTCGAGCGCATCATATGTTGCATGCTTGACGTCGCACAATAATTGACGTCGGTGTCTTGATCGTACCCATCGAAGGGGTCATCGAAATGGACAGTAATGGTAATCACACATGTTGGCCGTCGGGAGGTAGCAGCTCGCGGCTCCTCTGCTCGTTCGTAGATGACGACTTGTCCATCTGGACTCGGCGAGGAACAAAAAGTCGACATCGGGCATAGAATCGAGTCATCGAATCATCGTCGAAAACGGCGGGGCGTGGCGAGGACATAGCCAATCGGAGCTCGGTACAGTCGCGACGATCGCTCCATTCGAGGCATCTCGCGTGCCGTCTCGCTGAAAGGGTGAGCGTGATCGAGCTCGACGGGTTACAAAACGTTGACTGTGTGGCAAACGATCCCGTGATGGTCGCAAATAGCGAAGAAACAGAGCGCGTTGCGGTCGCGACGGTTCGTTCCGTTCGGGCATCTCGCGTGCCAATCTCGCCAGGGGAAATGGTTGGGCGGTCAACGAAAGTCGATTGTACGGTGGAGGGTCGGGACACGAGCAAACAGAGCTGGCGGTCGTTCGCGACGGTTCGTCCCATTCGGGCATCTCGCGTGCCAACCGCGTCTAGTGGTCGAGCATCGATATCGGGGTGTGGCATCCAAGTAACGATAGTGAATGAGAGGTATTGCAAGGACAGCGAGGGAAAGTGCTCGCCATGAGTGGCGGCGAGGTAAGAGAGGAAAGGCAAGAGGTAAGAAGGCAGGACGAGGAGTCTGACCAGCGTTGGCCGAGCTTAAATACGCCCCAAGTGTGGCTGACAGTCCAAACTTCGACCACACAGTCACACCTGGTCCACACCAAATGTTGTGGTGCACTTCCATTGTTTTAGACCTGAAAGGAAGTTACACCGTGGTGCTTTGACTCGGTGGTCCACAAACCGCTTTGACTCGGCAAAATCAATCAACTCGTTGGTAACTACGGCGTCGCAGCTTTGTCGACCTACGTTACTTGGTACATGAAATCAATGACGTAGAGGTCGTCACGTGAGATGGTCCAAGCTAAAGTTACCCACCTCGAAAAACCTGTTGGCACTTGGGTGACACTTGAATCCGTTTCTACTTATGTTTACGGAACGACTTGAGCCCTTGG